>JASDQU011505913.1:0-15685 GCA_032191745.1 Picea mariana | reverse complement strand
TCTGTATTCTTGAGTTGGGCTCTCAAGTTCATCTTCAAGTTGATGTTCCTTCCTTCATGCATTCTAGCTAGGGCATAAAACATATCTTTTGGAGTAATCTTAGAAGACACTTGAGGGATCAAGTGGTCTTTAATGGAATCTGCAATTATTCTTTTAGCCTTAATCATATCCATCTTGTACTTCTCTTTAGTTTCATTTTCTTCGAGCTCTGATACATTTTCTTTTATGAATTTTGCAAGGTCATTATCTTCAAGAATGATTCCAATTCTATACTTCCAGGCACAAAAATTTTCCACACCTTCTAACTTGTCAACAATCTTGGTTCTTGCAAACATCTTGACCTGGAGCTAAGAAAATGACCAAAAAATGAAAGTGCTCAAAAAATGAAACTGAACTTACCAAAAGTGTGCTAAGATGAGGTGAGTTTGTTGGAGTGGACCATTTCAAAAAATTCCAAGTTTTACCCCTTAAAACTTGACCTGCGCAATTCTAGACTGGTACTTCTGGTACTGGTTCTGGTTTCCTGGTTTTATGGTTTTCTAGCACCAGTCAAAACTAGGGTTTGACTTTTTGGAGAATCTATCCACTGAAAAAGTTTTCTTAAGCTGCCAAAAGATGTGCTAGGGCAAGGCGCACTTCCTAAGGTGGTATTTGGTAAAAAAATCCTCTTCAATAAGAAGCCCTAATTTTCTTGTATGAAAACATAAATGTCAAGATACCAAGTGAAAGATGATCTATTCAGTCAAGCTCTAATACCATGTTAAGTGTTCAGTGTTGTTATTAGGATATTTCCAAATTTCATGAGCATTCAATGCATTTCCAAAACAATAGTATAAAGAGAAACACAATCACAAGGTATGCAACATTTTATCCCAGGAAACCCTCATGGGGGAGAAAACCAAGAAAAACTTCCTCAATAATACATTGCCAATACAATGTCAAGACTAAGACCAAAACACCAAAGACAAACCAAGACTAAGCATGTGCCTCTCTTCTCCTTCGTTAGACTTCTTCCTACAACTACAACTTCATTCAATATATGCACACTACATGAGTGAGTGAGTGTGTCCAAATGAGACACCATCCTCACATATAAATATAAGTTGAGGTTTAACTAGGGTTGTGTCTCTTCACTTAGTGGAGTCGACTTCTCCTAGAAGTGGCTAAAACCACTTTATAATCACTATAGGTCAAATTTACAAATACCACCATATAAATACATGTTGACCAATCCACAAAAGGGGATTTTATCTTATACAATACCCAACTTGATCAATCTGCAAAAGGGGATTTTATCTATACAATAATAACTCAAATATAATTAGAATATTCTTCGAAGTTACAATATTTCAATAACACCGACAGTCTAGACTCGTCGATACACTCTTCGATGAATCAATGACTGTCATTTATTTGGCATTCTCCCTTCAGAGCCCATCACAACCTTGTACTATTCCATTCTTATGACCACATCCTCCAACCAACGGTTAGGATCTCCCATCTAAAGTGATCTGACAGCTGCAAATACTTCAAGTTTACAACATTGGTTCTCTTCATTGGATCAATTCGAATTAGGACTTAACCAATTCAAGATTCTTATTATATCCCTTGCTAAGGTTCTACCAAACCTTCAAGAGTTCAGGGATCTAGGTTTAAACTGGCTAAGGAATTCTATTAGGAACTTGGAAGAAGAATTTGCATTTCCTGCAAATTTTCCATCTAAGACCGATGAATATTTCAGGGCTTAAGATTCTTCAACCTACACAGGGCTTCCCAAATACCAAGGTAGTTTTGTCACTATCCAAATGAAGGATTTTTCCATATCATATAAAGTTTCCTCTCAAGGGTAATAGTTTCCACATAACTAAGACTCTCAGAATCTACACAAAGACCCTCCCTAATCACTAGGACATCTCCTCTATCAATTTAGGGTGAATATTTTCTTCATATCATGCAATATTTCCACCCAAGGGCTTGCAGTTCTCACAAGGTTACACCCTACTCTCAAACGACTCTCATGGTTTCATGTCTAATAACTTAGTCGATGGAAACACACATACTTACTCCATTTTACTTAGGAATTCGGTCATTCTTTACATACATTCATATTTTCTATCTAACCATGAAATAATTGATTTACATGAAACACGTTAAGTTAAAAACACTTATATGTTCAGTAAATGTCAACAACCATATGACTAAGAGACGATGCTTGTCCTCTCGACATTAGTTTATGTTGCATAGTACCTTCCTACAACATTCCACCCCCATGCCAAGCCATGATATCACAAGAGGAATCATTCAACTGGTTCTCGGACTTAGAATGATCCATGAAGGTTACTCTCCTCCCTCTATTGGAAAAAATAAAAGTTTCCCTCTTCTCACTGAGTTAAGGAATTTCATAGGTTTTTTAGGTGCCCTCCCCATTGGATTTCCTTTTCACAAGGAATATATTATCTACTATATAGTCCCTCGATGACCTCCCTTACCAATGCTATTTTTGTTTCAGCAGGTATCAAGCTATAGTCCTTTGTTTCTCTAGTCTGGATCTAGGTTTTCTATGTTCTGAGGTGATCAATAATATTTTGGACAAGATTTCTATTTTCTTCAACAACTTTCCAATTTATCCTATTTCTCATATTTATGAAAATGAACACCTTTGTTCATTGCGTCATTTATCTATGAGTCATTTCTCACTTACTCTTCCTCATATTATTCTCTCGGGTCGACTCATTTCGCATCTTCCCAATTGTTCTTGCGATATGTTATCCTCTCTATGTGTATTTTCCTATCTGTTTCTCTCGTCTACGCATCCATGTGTCTCTCTTCATACACCCCCCCTTTTGTATTCCCTTCGTGATTTTTTTCCACCTTTGGCCTCTTCTTCCACCCAATCCTTGGGATTCCATGAATTCTTTCAGATGCGACCTCCAATCAGGGATCCAAATTTTGAAGGGGCAATCCAAATGATCTACTTCTGTCAGGTTTTTCAATTGACCCTCGCCTCTTCAAGGGATCAAGTCTGTCAGGAGCTATAACTACTTCAACCACCAATCCTACTCGCCATAACTAATAATGTGGCTCCATGTGGGTTCAAGTATATTGGAAGGTGTGTATTTATGTATTGTGAGTATATGTTGGCTTGTTAAACAAGATTTCTATTTTCTTCACTGAAACACCTCAACTCCACCACATAGACCCACTTCATCACTTTCCCACCTATGCTATCATGGACAGTACTAAATGATTTTCCTCCTCAGTTAGCTATTTATTTTTTTTCATTAATCAAAAATAATTGCATGCTTCATAGTTACATTATATGAAGTATTAACATAATTTCATTCTTGGGGGGAAACACAGTGTTACATTCCCCTCCCCCTTAAAGAAACAATGTCCTTGGTGTTTAAACAACACACACACACACACATATATAATCAAATGGAAAAAAAAAATGGGTATACCAATCTCATGGCATCCTCCAACTCCAAAGTTCTTCCATTGCACCTTGACCTGCGCGATGGCTCATTTCTAGATCATTGTTTCTCTCCTGTCTAGGATGCATTAAGGTTCGAGCTGGAATTCTCCCTCTGGTTACACAAGTATCATAGTCCAATAAATAAAATTATTAGATTCATGAACATATTTATTTAATAAAGATATATGGAACACATTGTGAACTCTAACGATAGGTGGCAAAGCAAGTATGTATGCTATGGGCCCCACTCTTTCTAGGAATCTAACTTGCTTGGGTTTATGCATAACATACATCCTCAACATGTCCTCTAGGAGTATGTTTATTATTTTGGTATGACCATTTGTCTAAGGATGGTAGGTCATGCTAAATGCCAACTGTGTTCCCAAGCCTACAAACAAGATTTTCCAAAAACGTGAGGTGAATTTATCATCTCTTTCCGAGATTATGGTCTTGGGTAAGCCATACAATATGAAAATTTCCTTCATGAAAATGTTAGCAACCTCTATGGACTTAAAAGTAGATTTGACAGGAATGAAGTGAGTTGCCTTGCTCAACTTATCCACTACCACCATGATCACATCATGTTTCTTAATTTTCCTTGGTATACCAATAATTAAATCCATGGAGATAGTCTCCCATTTCCATTCTGGGATTGGTAATGGCTGCAATAAACCTGTGGATCCCTGGAGATAGTCTCCCATTTCCATTTTGGGATTGGTAATCACTGCAATAAACTTGCGGGATGCTTGTGTTCAACCTTTACCTGTTGACTCCAACAATTGGAAATGTAATATGCAATATCTTGCTTCATCCTCGGCCAATAATATAATTTCCTTAATGTTGTTACCATTTCCTGGTAACCAGGATGAAGTACATAGGGTCTCCTATGGAACTCATCCATAATCATGTGCCTCAACTCTACTAAAATAGGCACATATAGTCTGTTGTTGTACAAATATAGATTATTAATCCTAAGTTGATATCCTTTATAACTTCTCTCCATGGGTTCTTGATGCAACCCTTCCTTCACCTGATTGAAGAAATTGTCTCCTTGTGATATGGTATTGATATTTTATTAGATGTCAGGCTCTCCCACACTTGGTTTTTCTAAGTGTATGGCCTGCAGACTCCAAGTGAGTGCATCTTCCACTTTTTTTTTCCTTTCCCTCTATGTGTTTGATTTCAAAATCAAACTCGTGGATCAATTTCATCCATCTAGGATGTCTAGCATTTAACCTTGGCTGGTTAAACAAGTACTTCAAACCACTATGGTTTGTCATCAAGATGAACCTCCTTTCAAGCAAGTAATGCCTCCACATTTTCAATGCATGCATGATTGTTTCGAGCTCCATATTGTGACTGACATACTTCTACTCATGCTCATTTAATTTTTTTGAATCATAACTAATTACTTGTCCCTCCTGCATAACTACTCCATCGATTCCTTCATTGCAAGCATCAGTACAAACCAAGAAATTATTTTCATGATTTGCAATATTCAAAATAGGGGCATTGGTTAAAAGGTGCTTCAGATGTTGAAAGTTATCTTCACACTCTGTTGACCATATAAAAATTTCCCCTTTTCTTTGTAATAAGATAAAGGGATGACCAATATTGGAAAATCCCTTTAGAAACCTTATTTAGTATCCAACTAATCCCATGAGAGACCTTACCTCTGTGACATTTTGAGGGGAGGGCCAATCCACGATTTCCTTGATCTTTTCGGGATCTATTTCCACTCCTTTTGTTGAGATGGTGTGATCTAAATACTAGATTTCATTTTGAAATAAATCACACTTGTTGAACTTAGCATAAATTTGGTGATATCTCTTTTAGAACCATCCTGAGATGCTCCTCATTCTCTTACTTAGTATTATAATACACCAAAATATCATCCACAAATACCAATACAAACTTGTCTGGATATATGTTGAGAACGTTATTCATTAGGCACATGAAATTAGTTGGTGAATTAGTGAGTCCAAATGGCACCACCGAAAAATCATGGTGTTCATACCTTGTTCTAAAGGTTGTCTTGTAATGTCCTCATCCTTAATTCTAAGTTGGTGATATCCCGATCTCAAATCAATCTTTGAGAAAAATGTATCTTCCCTCATCTATTCAAAAATATCATCAATCCTAGGCAATGGATACTTTTTCTTGATGGTCATCTTATTCAACTGCCTATAGTAAATACATATCCTCAATGTACCATCCTTATTCTTCACAAAAAGGGATGGTGCTCCCAAAGGGAATACATTCAGCCTGATATAACCTTTATCCAACATCTCCTTCAGTTGTACCTTCAGCTCCACCAATTCTGGTGTGCTCATTTTGTAGGGCATTTTTGACATTGGTGCTTCTCCAGGCACGAGATCTATCAAAAAATCAATATCTCCCTTGGGAGGTACTCCAGGCACCTCCTATGGAAATAAATCCTAAAAATCCCACAACATAGGGTGATCTTCATCCTTCAACTCCTTTCCGTCCACTGAATTAAGAACTTGTATTGCATACAAGGGTACCCATTTCGACTAAATTTCTTAAGTTGCAATGTCGATATTTGTCTAACTGAGACCGACTTTTGAATTCCTTGCAAAATCTTTGCATTGCCTTTATTCCAAGGTTTTCTCATAACAATTAAATTTTTCCTTGTGGGAAGCTAGCCAATACATACCTAATAGTATATCAAATGGTCCCAAAGGTAGGATTTTCGAGGCTTCTTAAGTATTGTATCCACTCATCTCAAATGGACATGCTTCTAACATTTTTGCCACTTTTCTCTTAGTTCTTTTGGCTAGTTGGACCAACCATGCCTTTGCATGTTTCTTCCTCTATAAGGCACATGTTTCAACAATTTGGGGTGAAACACTAAGTTTAGATCTAGGGTCAATTAAAATATAAATAGGTTGCTTAGCGATTATATCTTCTAGCTCTGCTACTGAAACTTGGTGGTCTACTTGTCAATTCTCCACCACCGCATATATCCTAGGCATTCTTATGGCCACATAATTAAATATAGCATCTTATTGTATGTGGTAAACTCTCTTATTGTCTTGTTTCCTATGAATAAAATCCCTCAATAGGTGTGGTTCTCCACAACCCCATCATTACAAAGGTCCATTCTTGGGTTCCTCTTCTCTTTATCTTTCTTACTCTGTCGGATTTTTTCCACTCTAAGATGGAAATTTTTGTTGATTCACACTCCTACTCGATTGAGCATACTGAGCTCCTTTATTTAGATTATTATAAGGAAATTATTTGAATCCTTTCTTTTAGAATCCACTCTTATCCTTTCTCCTCCAATCCTTAGAAGGCTTATACTTATGTTTAGACTGGTCATAGCAACATTTGGAATTCCTTAATGTGTCTTCCAATGTCTTAGGTTTGTCAAGCTCAATTTTTTCCTAGTAGGACTATGGTAATCCACTGAGAAAGTTTTATGCCCTTTCTTTATCGTCCTTGAGGTAAGGAACATACCTTAGCAACTCCAAAAATATCTTAGCATATGCATCCATGGTAATTTGTCCCAACCTATGATCATTGAATTCCTTGATTTTATCATCATAATATTTCTTTGATAGGTATTCCTTTCAAAATTATTTCTCAAACTGCTTCCATGTTAGTTTGATTTCTTTTAGTCCTTTGACTTCCTTGAGGTCTTCCCACCAAATAGAGGCTCCTCCATTCATATTTAAGATGACAATATTTCCTACATCGCTATGAACCAATCCATGATTTTCAACGTATGAAGGGGTTCTCAACCTCTCCAATTGTTGCAAATATGCATTGCTAGGTATTGCTATAGATGGTTATGAACCTCAAGTAATCTGAGCAATAATACTGCATTCATCTCTACCTATTCATCTTGATCCCTCATGAGCCTCTCATTGTATTCCTTCAAAATTCTCATAGTAGCTACCAAATCTGAAGGGGTTTCTCTATCCCTCTAACCTTCATATTCCTCATCTCTGAAGTGTGATGTGTCCTCCATACTACATTGTACCATTCACTTTCACTATCCTATGTGATAGAATAACAAAACATTGTTAGCCATCACATAGAGAAATACCATAGAATGTGTTCTTGGAAAAATAAAAAGTGTGTTCTTGGAAAAATAAAAAGTGTTCTTAAACAATATTAAGAGGCCTTGGTGACCCATGCAATCCTAGAGTTTGAACTCTACTATGATACCACTCTGTAACACACCCAACACTCTAGACATCACTTAGGCTGGTGGAATGTTCATATTCCCTTTCTCTTCTCAAGACATGCTATCAGATTCATCAATTGTTTAAGTGAATAATTCCCTTATCAAAATTTTTATTGTATTAACTATTACTAATCCTCATAGAAGCTTCTTTTGAGAGTTTACTAAGGTGACTAGGTGTCTTGCACCCCCAATCGGATGGTCATGATTATTCCTAACCATCAGATCAACGATCTATGTCTATTCAAAATCATTCCTATAAGAATGCTCAATTCACCAAGGATGACATCCTCTCCGATGGTTTCAGTCCAACATAGCATCCTCAGGGATCCAAAGGTTCTTGGACTTGGGATTCAATGACCACAATCTCATCATCACCTCGACTGACTTGACAGTTACTCTCCACTCAAACACTCACTCTAATAGATAACATATGGGACCCTTAGAATCTATGGCTGAGATTAAATATTGCTCACACAACAATAAATGGTCCCCCTCCATTCCCTTGGTTCCTCCCCATTGAAGCATCTGTACTCTAGTGTTATGGACCACTTTGACCACACATACACACCAAGGAATTGAATGTTCCATGTTCATCTCATCCAATAGCTATCATGCATTTTGGTGGTTACAATTGTTCACCAAATAAGGTTGTTGAACCCTCCTCCTTGTAGTGATTCACACAAAATCCAATGGATAATATCCTACTGGGCATATCCTACTATATCAACATCTCTCAGACTCCTAATTCATTGAAAACCTTCACAAACTTCCATCCATACCTCCAACATTCTTCACTCTGAAGGACTCATGAATCACATTGATAGTCCCAGCACCAATACACTCTTTGATGGATCAACAACTATCATTGAATCAGATTTCTCCCTGTTGGAGCCCCATCACAACCATGTACTAGACCATTCCAATGATTGTGTCCTTTGACCAATGGTCAGGATCTCCCAACTAAATCGATCTGACGGCTGGTAATCCTTCTGGTTTAAAACACTTGTTCTCTTCATTGGATCAGTATGAATTAGGACTTAATCAATTAAATTTTCATATTCTATTCCTTCCTAAGGTTTTACCAAACCTTCAAGAGCTTATGAATCCAGGCTTAAAATAGCTAAGTCATTCTATTAAGAACTTGGAAGAAGAATTTCCATGTCCTGTAAATTTTCCATCTAAGACCAGTGAATCTTTCGAGGCTTAAGATTCCTCAACCTACACAAGGATTCCCAAAAACCATGGAACTATTTTAACTTTCCAAATTAAGGATATGTCCATATCATGTAATATTTCCTCTCAACGGTAATGGTTTCCATAGAATTGAGTGATCCGGGTGGATATTGGTGGCCACCCACCTATTCCAACTAGATCCTCTTGTCTATTTTTGTTCATCACGTTCTTCTGTACTTATTTTTAATTGTGGGTTGTACACTTATGGGTCTATTCAAATCCCCACACATCCTCCAAGTGGTGGCCTCTCACCTAATCCAACTGGCTTATCTTGTATGTTTTCATGTCAACACATCTTGTTGTACTTCCAAGGCCATTTTGGGGCCCTAAACATTGTTTTTTTGGCTCTCCATAGTCAAACTATAGAGAGAGTTATATTTTTTTGGAGGAATGTGTATCTCTCTGAAATACCTTTCCAACGGGCTATCACACGCCTAAAACGGAGGTTGTATGCAAAAGTTATGACCCTGGGAAGTTGAGGTACCAGCTTACACCAACTTACCCATAAGGGCCCACATGAGTTTTGGCGTTTCACCTTATAGGGTTTTTTTTTGGATGTATAGGGTTTTGGAATTCATGAGTAATATCAAAAAGGCCTCTGGAGCCTCATTGTAATGGATTTTTATCAACGAATGCGCATAGCAGCCACATCTCTTCTCAGAGATAGCTACCACCATTCGGGCAAGTGTTTTTAGTTTTGCAGTTTTACAGTTTCAACCTATTTCATTATTCAATAGAAGATATTGTTCCTTGGATATATGAGTTATTCTTCATATCTCTATGTTTATTGTATTCAGTCTGTTAATCAGTTCGTTCTGCTCCTAAATCTGGATCAATGGTATCAGAGCGGTCTGCTCTTCATTTATTTTTCTTTGTGCATGTCCCCGACAAGATCTGGGTACAAGAAGTTGGGACTCGAACCAATCGAGCCATTGCAATATCAGTCACGCCAAGACTGAAAAAAACCCTTGGGGGACAAAAATAAATATGATGGAGTAGGAGATCCTATTAAAATGTTGCTCAAGGAAGCCCTGGTGCAACAAAGGAATGAAATGATGGACAACTTCACTCATATCCTTGGACGAATTCCCACAGGAGAAGCATCTTCATCAAGCGGCCATGCAACCCCCTTCAAGGTACAGGTAAATTTTGACATTCCATTGTTTGAAGGACTGATATATGCAGATGTTGTAGATAAATGGTTGAATCTGCTCGAAGGGTATTTTTCAGTCCACAATTTTTTCGATAGGGAAAAGATCACTTTTTCACTCCTCAAGGTTGTTCCCCATGTTAAATACTGGTGGGATACTTACTATGAGAAAAGGACAGTAGAGGAATCTGAAATATTTGTGGTTTCCCCTACATGGGATTCCTTCCGAGATGGGATCAAAGAACAATACTACCCTGTTGGAAGCTACAAGGACCAATACATTAGATGGACCACCCTACATCAAGAAAGGGACCAAACAGTACCATATTTCACCAATATTTTCCATACCCTACGCACCAAATTAGGTATCAAATAATATTAGAATCATCTGGTGATCAAATATCATGGTTGTCTGCATAGATAGATTCAAACAAAAATGGAATTTCTGGACATCGCCTCATTGGGAATGGCTTATAGATACGCGGTCAAGATCGAGCATAAATTTAAGAAGAAAAGGTGAGAGTTTGGATCTGCAAACCCCTCACAGCTGAAGCAGGACAAAGGAGTCCCCAACCCACACATAAAGGGACCAATTCAAGATGGCTACCCTCAATACAACTAGTCCAAGCCACAACACAAGAAGGGAAATGAGAAGATAAAGAAGGAAACGAGAAAATGGTGTGAGTACCATAAAATCCCTTGGCACAACACCAAAGAATGTCTCTCCAAGTAGTCACTCATGGTTGAACTAAAGGCTTTCGAGTCAGAGGCCGATTCTGATTCTGAATCAAATCCTGAAGGAGGGAAGTAGATTATCAATGATGAACCTAGTTCCACTGTCGCTAAAACCAAAGTCCGACCAAGCGAACCAAAAGAACCAGAGGAAGGAGAACGCCTCTTTCACTCGTAGATGTGGCTAAAGGGGGCTCTGCTTCATTTCACTGTCGATAATGAGATTCAAAAGAACCTAATTTCAGAAGAGATCATCAAGCAGTAAGACCTACCAATGACACCACACCCACAACCCTACACCATCGACTGGCTTCGCCAAGTAAAATATCTTTGTGTCATCCAACAATGTTGCCTGGCCTACGACATCAAGCCTTTCAAAGATGAGGTACTGTGTGATATTTCTACCCTTGAAGTTTGTGATGTTCTTTTAGGAAAACCATATTTGTGGAAGTTTCATGCTATGTATGAGTCTAGACCCCACAATGTTATTATTACTTTCTGTAGACAATTGTATAGGATACCAGAGGTAGTGTCGCCTACTGCTATTTATTTAATCTCTGCTAAGAAATGAAGTAAGGTCATCTCACAGACCGGGAAGTTCATCTTCTTTGTGATCCATGCTCACAGTATGCAGAAGTTCGCCAACACATCTGTGGCCTCTACACGGAGCCTCTCTTTGCAGCAGAAGAAAGTGGGTGGGATCATGGAAGACTAAAGAGACATATTCTCCTCACCTACAGGGGTACCGACACACTGCCAAATCAAGCATCCAATTGATCTGACCCCTGACACACCTCTACCTAATGGACTAGTCTATCATCGATCATTGATGGAAAACAATGAAATCAAGCGATAGATCCAAGAGATTCTTCAAAAAATGCACATCAGACCCAACACCTCCCCTTGCAGAAGCTCGATTGTACTGGTGTAGAAGAAGGATGGGACGTGGCAACTCTGCATTTATTACAGAGCCTTAAAAAAAATCACAGTCAGGAACCAATACCCTATTCCTAGGATTGATGACCTTCTTGACCAAATCAAGGGGGAAAATTTATTCATCATGATTGACCTAAATTCTGGCTACCACCAGGTTCCCATCGAACTAGCTGATGTATGGAAGACAACCTTCAAATATAAATAAGGTCTCTTTGAATGGCTAGTCATGCCCTTTGGCTTAAAAAATGCACCAGCCACTTTCATGAGGTTGATGGATGATGTATTGAGACCCTTAACTAACTCCTTTGTGGTGGTATATTTGGATGGCATCCTCATCTTCAGAAGAACATGGGAGGATCACATGCAGAATATTCAATAAGTTTTGAGCACTCTACGGCAACACAAGCTATATGCCAACTTGGAAAAATGATCTTTTGGCATGAACACGGTCCAATACTTGGGCTACATTGTTGATGAGAATGGGGTAAATGTTGATCCAGGTAAGATACAAGTCATCCATGACTGGCCAGCCCCCGACCACACTAACTGAGCTTTAGAGCTTCTTGGGACTTGCCAATGTCTATCGACAGTTCATGTTGGGATTCTCCCATATTGCATGGGCCCTCAGCTAGGTGACCAAAGGTAGTGGTAGGGCCAATTTTGTGTGGGGGAAGGAGCAACAATGAGTATTCGATGATTTGAAGCATCACTTGTTCTTAGATCTAGTACTCCCCTTGCTCAATCTGCAACAACCGTTCAAGATTGAGACTGATGCATCTGACTATGTTGTGGGTGCAGTTATCACTCAGCACGAGCATCTAATGGCATACCATAGTGAGACACTCTCTTATACTGTCCGTAAATACCCCACCTATGACAAGGAAGTGTATTCCATTGTACAAGAATTTTGTCAATGGAAACATTACATTTTGGGAAAAGAGATGATCATACACATTGATCAGAAGCCTCTGCAATTCATACAGACATAGGAGAAATTATAGAACAACCTCCATCGAAAGTGGTCTACCTACCTGAAGAAGTTCCATCTCAACATCAAGTATAAGATAGGTATCTCCAATCATGTCATTGACTACCTTAGTCGACCTCATGTGGCTGCACTCACTACTATGATCCATTCCTATGGACATGAAGCATTTGAGTGGCCCCAACTTTATCAGCAAGATCTGGACTTCGCCACCACCTATCATCTCTTGGGTATAGGTGAAATTGTCATTGATTTTCACATTCAAGACTGACTCTTATTCCACCTGGGCCATCTCTGTTTTCCTACAAGAGAGCGTTCAAATATGATTTGGGAATCCCACTACAGTTGGGTGGCAGGACATTTTGGCGTGGAGAAAATTGTGGTCGTTCTTTAGAAACATTTTATTGGCCAAACATTCGACAAGACATCAGCAAGTATATCAGATCTTGCACTTCCTATGCCATTGCCAAGATAGACATCAAGAAGCAAGGTTTATACACCCCTTTTCCTATTCCCGAGAATCCTTGGGAATCCATCTCAATGGATTACATGTCTGGATTGTTGTCCACCAATCAAGGAAATGACTGCATATTTGTGGTCGTTGATCGGTTTTCAAAGATGGCCATCCTCACAATCTATAAGAAGAATATCATATCAGTATATACTTCCAAGCTCTTCTTCGAATGATTATGGGTCAACTTTTGGATACCATAGACCATCATCTCTGACCTGGATAGAAGGTTCCTTAACACATTTTGGTCAAGTCTCTGGTCTCTGTTGGACACCAAGATCAAAAAATCCACTTCTTTCCACCCCCAAACTGACAACCAAATAAAGTTCATCAATCGGATGATTGTGCACATCCTGTACATGTACAATTCTAAGAATCCACGTACATAGGATGAGAGTCTCCCCTATGTTCAACACAGTTACAATAGGGCTCTCCATAGCTCCACCGGCCATAGCCCATTTCAGGTGGGTCTGGGATTCCAACCCTTGGGACCCATTAATGTTGCACTTCCTCTTGCCACCACACATATAGACTCTTCCCATGATTATTCTGCAAGCAACAAAGCCACCATATTCATTGAGCGGATTCAACACATCCGCCAATAGGTCCAGGAGATTTTGCAGAAATCCAATGCTAAGTACAAGCAGCGCCATGATAAACATAGGGTACC
This sequence comes from Picea mariana, assembly GCA_032191745.1. Classification (NCBI taxonomy): domain Eukaryota; kingdom Viridiplantae; phylum Streptophyta; class Pinopsida; order Pinales; family Pinaceae; genus Picea; species Picea mariana. The sequence goes on along the minus strand of JASDQU011505913.1, from coordinate 1,780 downwards.
ACACCAGTTTCATATTGGAGACAAAGTCTGGTTACATTTAGAGAAGTACTATCTCACAGGGCCCCATCAGAAGCTTCGCCCACTTCTCTATGGGCCTTACACTATCACCAAGGTTGTGGGTAGCAATGATTTTGATCTCAACACTCCACCCTTCCTTGGTCTGCATCCAGTGTTCAATGTGGACCTCCTTCGACCATATTTTCCACCATTATTGGACACCTCAAATATCACAAAACAACTGACACCAACAGATATCAACCCTGACTATATGGAACAAGAATCCATTGATCAGATAGTGGACACATAGGTCAAGGGCACTTGCCAACAAAGGATCCAACTTTATTGAGTTTTCAAGGCAAGGAAAACCCTACACCAAGAGAAGTGGCTTACCCGGGGCCAAATCCAATAGAATTTTCCTCACTTGATCGAGGAACTCAATGAAATGGAGACCATTTCTTCCTAAGGGGGGAGGATTGATCCAGGTGGATATTGGTGGCCACCCACCTATTCCAACTGGCTCCTCTTTTCCATTTTTTTTCAGCACGTTCTTCTGTACTTCTTTGTAATTGTGGGTTCTACACTTTTGGGGTTGTTTGAAGCCCCACACATTCTCCAGGTGGATATTGGTGGCCTTTTTATTAATCCAATTGGCTTATATTGTATGTTTTCATGTCAACACATCTTGTTGTACTTCCAGGGTCGTTTTTGGGCCCTAAACGTTGTTTTTTTGGCTCACCACATTCAAATTGTGGATAGAGCTAGAGTTTGACAATGGAATTTCTGGCTATCTAAAATACCTTTCCAACGGGTAATCACGCACCTAAAATAGAGGTTGTATGCAAAAGTTATGACCCTGGGAGGTTGAGGTACCAACTTACACCAACTTACCCATAGGGGCCTACATGACTTTTGGCGTTTCACCTTCTAGGGTTAGGTTTTTGGATGTCTAGGGTTTTGGTATTCATGAGTAATATCAAAAAGGCCTCTGGAGCCTCATTGTAATGGATTATTCTCAACGGATGTGCGTAGCAGCCACATATCTTCTTAGAGATAACTACCACCATTTAAGCAAGTGTTTTCAATTCTGCAGTTTTACAGTTTCAGCCTATTTCATTATTCAATAGAAGATATTGTTCCCTAGATATCTGTGTTATTCTTCATATCTCCATGTTTATTGTATTCAATATGTTAATCAGTTCATTTTGTTCCTAAATACAGATCATTGAGGCTCTTAGAATCTACACAGAGACCCTCCCTGATCACTAGGACATCTCCTCTATCAATTCGAGGTGAATATTTTCTTCATATCTTGCAAGATTTCAACTCAAGGGCTTTCATTTCTCACAAGGTTACACCCTACTCTCAAACAAATCTCATGGTTTCATAAGTCTAATATGTTAGCTGATGGAAACAAACATAATTACTCCATTTTACTTAGGAAGTCAATCATTCTTTACATACATTCATATTTCCTATTTGTTGACGGGCGAAACTGATCGTCCGCCAACTGGGAGAGTAGAACCGGTCCGGGGTTGTCTAAATAACCCAAGCCATTTGGAATGGACCACCCTGACGAGTTTAACGGCTCCGTTGGCCGCTCTAAGATCTCCTAAGAAAACCAAAGAGAGAATTGATCTGAGCTAAGTAATCTAAACTAAGGAAACTAGAAACTAATAAAACAAACTAAAATCAACTAAAACAAACTAACTAACTAAATAAAAGAAATTAAACTAAAATAAAGGAAACTAGAAACTAATAAAACAAAGATAATGAACTAATA
>JASDQU011505912.1:7467-30444 GCA_032191745.1 Picea mariana | reverse complement strand
TAGAAACAATAATAGGATACTTCGACATTGACTGCATTCTATATGAGCAAACAAAGGTGAATATCATGACAGAAAGAACTTGGGAAATTTTAGGAAAGCTTGTTATGATTCCTTCATTGGGAGGAATAGGATTATTTAGAGGAAAGTTGAGAACCCTATGTGGAAGACTTACCCAGTTATCTATGAGTGATCATGGAACCTTGACAGAAGACGATTTTGAGGTTGTTAAATTTATTGAGAACAGTGCCTCATTTTCTATGTTACTAGGAAAACCTTGGATTAAAAAGGATCAAGCCAGAAGAAAAGAAGAGGAAGTCTTAGAACAGAAGAAGAAAGAATTAAAAGATTTCATGACTAGGAGAATCACACATTTTATTGAAGAATAGGATAACAGATCGAAGTTATTCAGAACCAAAAACTTGGATGTCAAAGTTGAAAGGACACATGAGGACTTGAGGCACCTATATGTACAAGAGAGTAGAGCACCTACACCAGACAGAGAAGAAGTATTTCCCTTGAAACCTAGTAAAGACCATCAACAGTGTGAAGTTACTATGCTCGGAGAAGATAAGAATCATAATGGAAGGAGGAATACCGAGATGAATATCGCCAGGAAGAAGTCTAGAAAGCTAAATAATAAGAAAGCAAAGATAGAAAAGTTATAGAAAGTTTCATAAGGAACTGTGCAGAAGGAAGGATTCTAGAATTTGAACTTCATCAGGATACCAGTATAGCACAGCATGCCACTTCGCCATGGCAAAGCAATATGACCATTGGAGGCATTATAACCATTATCCCGACAACCCGAATAGTTAGAACAACAGTTATGGCAAGAACGCTCGCCATCATACCTTTGGGACCACGCTGTAATGGACAGAACTACATAAATGAAGGCTTCTCACCCACTGGAAACATCTATTACCTAGTTGTCTACTTATTCCATAGAGCCTTGCACCGAGAACAATTTTTCCACTCTTGATTATCCAAGCTCATAGATTAGTTGATATCGCGCAGTGATCATCGAGCTATCACCATCAATCCCATTACATTGAGTAGTTTCTCTTCAACCCAAGATATTCAACCAAGAGTGTGTATGTTCGAAGAACTTAGCCCAGTCGAAGATTCTGTGAAGGAGATACTCATCGACCTCATGACTAAAAAGGTAATTTCTATAGGCGTACAAGATTCATCGAAGAGAGGAGTACAAGCCTCCCTGTCGACTGCTCACGGATCCAGACCATCCCAAGTTGGGACTGAGAAAAGAACCAAGCATAGAGATGACTTGGAGAATGAAAATTTATTACCATCCATCCTACCTGAGTACATCCCAACCCTAGTCGATGTAGTGAGTCGCGACAGTGTCCCGAGGGACTTTGAATACACCATCATCACTGCGTATCTCCTGAGGGGGATACGCGTGGTCAGACCATAGCTAAAGAGGATTCCAACCTTGAATATTAGTGAATATAACCTGGGAGACCATAAGAGATATGGAATTATCTCACCTCACAAATATCTGACCAAGACGAAAAGAAAGAAGATGAAAATCATCCCTTAGCCATGGACCATGAACCTCGCACAGTTCACCCTTTTGAATGTAATGAATATTCCACATTTTGGAAGGCACCAGGAGGTTAATGTTTGCATTAAGCTCCTGCTGTCATGCTTCTAGGGTGTCTATCTCTGGTTGTCCATATGTATCATTGTCAATCCGACGCTAATCCAAAGGATCACTGGACTGAGCATACAGGGACCAGACCCACAAGACTTCTACCCAGGAAAAGTTGCATACCACGCCTTAGCACAGACAATTAAAGAAACATACAGTGATGTTGAGAAGGGGACATGAGGCTATAAGGTAGCCTCCATCCAGAATGAGGCAGTGCGCCTAGCATGCCAATTAATTGTAGGAAAGCTAGTAAGAAATAACAGACCCAGGCAGGTTATAGGGTTTGTCATTGACCTCGCAGGAAAATGTGTAGAAGGCCTATAGATGAACTGGGTGACGTACCTAGTTAACAAGCTCGAACTGGATTGCGATGAACCTCAGAATTAGGGCTATCAGTTTCACTTCAGTAGGATCCTGATCCTCATTGTGTTTATTGCTTGGTAGATGCCAAAAGGTGCGACCTTCCCTCAGATCGATCCATTTGAGCCGCTCGCTACGAAGTTCACCACGCTCTGGTATTTGAGTGATATGGGAAAGTTGTGGTAGTCAAACACAGTATTTCATACCTACTATCTATAGCTTAGGAGGGATATTGAGTCCTTCCCTCATATGACGCCGAACACCCTGGACAGATTCAGGCCTCTTATGAAGTTCTGCGCAGATAGGCATTTTATTTATGTTACTGCACGCACCGATGAAAGCAAAGAAGAACTTCAGTACTACTACAAGATCACTATAAGGGACCTAGAAGAAATAATTAAAGACTGGCCTACATAACTTCTTATCCATGCTGACCCTATAGAGTTGTCTAACCCAGACCTCATTTACAACCTGGTGGTTACTCGTGAAAAGTATGATGCCCCAAGCAGCCACAGGATGAAAAAGAACCAAGATGTCTAGGAAGTACACAACACATTAGAAGAGACAGTATCTGGGTCACCTAATGGAGGAGGTGATGACGAAGTGAACAAAGAGGAAAAATAACAAGAAGAATATAAGCAAGGTGAAGTAACACTGCCACAGAACCTCCCTGATGATATCGATCCATCTAATAAAAGGGAGGTTTCCCCCACGAAACCTTTATCACAGAATAAGTCCAAATCCAATAAGCCAAGGATGTAGAATGTACTCATAGTCGATGACTTTGACTTCATTATTTCAGATGTAGGAGATGCCTCAGAAGATATTTTGCAAAGAAACGAATCAAAACAAGAAGCCATGTATGATAGAATTGAAGTAGAACTAAGAGGTAAACAACAAGCTCTTTATTCGAGCCACACAGTATCCACTGCGCCCCTACCCTCAGAAGAACCAGAGTTGGGAGATGAGCCTGCTCAACTCTGCAGACTAGCTGATGGGACTGAAGCCCACCTTCATTGAGCACAAGATGAGAAATACCAGGCCACAACGACCATGAAACAAGAACAAGAGGAAGTTATAGAGAAACACATTATTGCACAACAGGAGAAGGATGCTCTTCAAGTGAAGTTAGAAGAAGAGAGAGCGTAGATCTAGCAGGAGAAAGAAAATCTTCTCACTGAGTAGGTCAGAGTAAAATAAGTAGTCAACAGAGCACTTCGCTCTATGATGGGCTTGGAGCAGAAGGAGGGAGAACCATTAGAACACCAAGTAGCACAACTCATAGAAACCATCTAGCAACTTCAGTAGAGAATCATAGATCTGGAGCTAAGAACAGTGCCTAGTACTCTGCAATATGTGCAAGATCAAAGAGAAGTAACTATGTGCATGATCAAAGAGAAGTAATTGCTCGAGGTGTATTTGAAAGAATCAAGGGCCTTGCCATGGAATGTAAACAACTGAGTGATCATAGTGTCTAAACTTATGAGAGGCTCACTGAGGATATTGAATTGAAGGCACTGGAGTCACATCTCTAGGGGGTGAAGCAAAAAGAAGAAACAATATAGGCATAGTTGAAGCCCCTGTCATATATTGAGAGGATGAAGTGATCCTAATAATAGTGCACTGCCCAACAACAGGTCCACACCATTCAGAGCAGATTCATGGAAGTAACTTGGAGGCTCTTGTTACACATTATTTTGGTCTCTCTGGTGATGAACCCATAGGCATGTGTTCAGGCATCCGAAACAATCTTTCACATGAGGAAAATGGTTGAGTTCTTCCCCTACAAGGCACATTTTTAGAATGACGTCGTAGGCTGACAGTGGTACATAGTGCGGAAATCAAGGATTTTTGTAGGCTACTCTATGCCTGAACTACGGGATTTCCACATGATTCTATATAGGCAGGGTGTGATGACTCTTGAATCTAAGAAAAGGAAGAAGTTTCAAGAAGTTTCTTGAAGTATAATTGTCTAGAATGTGAGGTGGTGTCTGTATGGTTGTGATCTTACTGGTTTTTCTGATTTGGTGGGATCATTATTATCCTAGTAACCACTTCATATTCTCTTATATAATAATGGATTTCTCATGGTAAAGGTTAAGCAAGGTCAAGAAAGATTGAGAAAAGAGTAGGCTGAAAACTGTGTGAAGAATCCTGATACAATTGATGGTTGAAGCCTCCATTTCCCATCAAGCTTTGTGGATTTTCTTCATGAAAATTTGGAGCAAGTGTATGTGTGTGTTGGAACAAAGGACCACTGAAAGGGAACATGCGACATCAAGGCACTTTGGTTGTATCTTGCACTTCTATTTCATTAGTGTGTGGCATGTTTCTTTCCCATAAAATCATTAGTGACTTATTACATGACTCCTTGATCACATGTTTAGGTTTCCATTGAATCTATAATTGCTGCTTTCACTTTGGTTGGTTTGTGTCATTGCAGATTTGATCTCACAAGAGCACCAGAGTGAAGAAGGGACAACAAAGATATAGGGAAGCGATATATAAAGGTATGTCATACACTCCTTCTTTGGTGATAAATTCAATGGTTGAAACCTAGGGAAAGCGTCATGTCATGTCTGGTTTTGTTCTAGATCCAAGTGGATCTAAGGAGATTAGTTTATGTCTGCATTCACCGATTTATCCAATAAAAAAATTGGTGACTCCACTAGGGATATGAATCGATTGTGGTCTTTTGTTGGCCATTTTCTCTTTACCTATTCTTTTCATTTGAAATCAGTCTCTGAGTCTATGGGATATCCATTCAGACTCTCTAGATTTAAAACTCCACTTAGATCCCTTGTCCTTTTGTCAAGATTTCTTGATTTACAAACACCTCCACACTGTACCTTATACATAGCCTGCAGAAACCTCCAATTTTCTCACCCTGGTTGTTTTCTTCAGTGTAGGATTTATGCACCCTATCCGTTTCTGGCCTGTGGAAACCATTAATTTCTGCACTGTGATACGCTATCAGCCTGCGACGACATCTGTCAATTTTTTTGAGTTGGGTCTTAGCCTCTGTTGATGCCCAGTTTTTGCTGTAACCAACTGGAAAGGATTTTTAATGCCAACATATGACTTTTTTCTGAACTTTTGACTTGTTGTTGATTGGTTTTCGGAGATCGAACACCTCTCTTAGTCATTTTCCAAATTTCATTTTTTTTATTTTTAAACAACAAGGGTATAATCTCCGAGCTTGTATCTGAGTGCTTGTTCGATTAAAAATCTTGGATTGGATTTAAAATTTTGGATTGATTACGTATTCTGGATTGCTTGATGATTGAGAAGTTGTCTCTTCATTTGCATTTGAGGAAATACTTTCTCGTCGTTTTTTAATTTTTGTCTTCATTGAAAGTTCAATTTGGGTGCCTGTTGAAGCTATAGATTTTCTTGGATTTCATGTCTTTTCTCTGCCATGCCCTTCGTCTGGTTCTAGAAAGGAAAAATTTGAAGTTATCCATTTGTTTGAATAAACATATATAAGAAAATTCATTGCATTTAAGAGAATAAAACATCGAATAACTTCATTGTTTATTGGTTGTTTGAAATTGTGTTCATTTAAAGAAAAAAGGAAGTATATTTTGTAGTTTACATTGTTTTGGAAACGCCTTCTCCCTGTTGTAGATAGAATTCATTGAACGAAAATTTGCATCATTCATTTCTATTTCCATATTATTGGGTCAAGTTCATACACAACATTGGTTTCAATCGCATCTCCCTCTTGAGTAACAATATCCATTAAAAATATTGCGAAAATCTAAAAATTAACTAGTAGTTTTTTTCTAGGGCTCTTTTACACCAACATCAACTAGGCTAGAGCTTTGGAATAGGTAGTGAGACACACTCTCCAAAGCACAAAAACACATAATAGAATCTTGTGATAGGGAGTGTAAAATTCCATTTGCAACATTTTGTCCTGGGAAGCCCTTCTCACACAAGGGTCAAACCTGAGGTCGCATTGAGATTAGCAGAGTTACTCACCCTGCTTTGTTGGTCTCGATGTAGAGATTGCATGTATTATAGGGGTCACTTGAAGGTATACCCACAATGATGAGTGGAAGCCTCTCAATTTGATTTCGGGCTAGATACCCTACCCTTGCATGTGGATCGGACTTTTGACTGTCTCCCCAGACATCATTGTTGTTTCTGGAAGCCTTAGTTGCCTATGTTCTTAGGGTCTTACACATGGTGACTGTGGAGGGGAATGTCTTCATGGTACTGATAATTGACATTGGCCAGACTCACTTAGGCTCCTTGGAGGGTATACCCACAATTATGTGTGGGATCTTGCACCAAGGTGTAAGTCTGTTAAGAAGGTCATCAATGTAAATTTTCCACCCTATCCCAGCCCCTTCTTGTCTTGATTTCGTGATGTTGGATTTTATCACGAACTAGTGACTTCAGAACAAGAAGGTTTTGTTTGCTTGGTTTTGATTCCTAGATTCTACTAGTGAGTGTTTTTTGTTTACATAGTTGGCCAAAGATAATTTTCGTAAAATTTTTGGTTCGACCAACATTGACCCTCCACATCATTCATGTAGGATGCAAGGACTACCTCCGGAAGATCTAGAAGTTTCCCAAACCTTGCTCCCTAATACACCAGAGAAATTTCCTCAACAGAGTGAGATCCAAGACCACATACCTTCACAAGTGGAGAGAACTGACTCTTTAGAAAGTTTTCGAATCGTTTCTGATTCTTTGGATGCTTTTCGCTTACCTCATGGATACAAGATACATATTCTTCGACTCAACTAGTCCGGAGAAATTGTTGTTGACACTTCTGGAATACCAGCTAAATTCCTTGCTGGCATTGAAAATAGGGATCCTTTTTGGACCACTAACATATCTCAAACTCCAACTTCTAGATGAAACCCTCCCGTCTTGGAAGTAGACGCTGAGATAACTGTCATTTCTGAATGACATGAAACATATACTACATTTACAATACCTTTAGATCATTTTAAAAGTATAACCTGTTATTTATTCATTGGTTTAGAGGTTGGTCCTAGCTCAAGTATCCCTCTTCAACAGGCCCATTCCACGATGATCCCAAACACTATGATTATCCCCACTAGGAACACGGTGACTAGCCAACCTCCTATTGGTACACTGCGTTCGTCTAGACAAATCTTGTCACTCCCTTTTGGGTATAATGACTTGAATGCTTCTATCCCCATTCCTACCCAAGTTCCATCCAGAGATTTTGGAGTCTTTACTCCTCCTGGGTATAATGCTGCTTCCAATTATATTCCAACACCATCTGAGTTCCTCTATGAAGGGTCTAATCTACCTTTTATAGGAGGATTCACACCCAGTGGCTCTACTACATTTGGAATTTATACTCTGTTATTCACTTATGGTTATCATATTCCTATTGGGGGACAATATAACCCAGGGGGAAAAACTCAATTTGGAAGTCAAACCCAAATTGGGGCATCATCCTCACCTAGAGGAAAATCCCTACATAAAGGATATAATCCACAGTATAATCCACAGTATGGACAGAACATCCTTGAATCACTAGCCTAGTATTGGAATCTTCTTATTCAAGGGAATCCATCATTGTCTGGGGGGGAAAAATCTCACGTTAGCTCTTTTATACCCCCTAGTTCGGGCCAGTCATACCTCGGTTCTTCCAATCCCATTTGGGGTTCGAACGTTCAACCTAGTTTCCCTCCCCATAGGACCATCCCCAATCAATACAACCCTGTGGCCTACCTGCCTCCACACACACACCCGAATCTATTAGGACCTTCACCTCACATACAAACTTCTTATGGTCCTATTGGTCTACCGATGAGACTGCCTCCCCAAAGTTACCATCATCCTCCTATGAATAGACAATTACCTTTTTTATCTGCCTTGGATCTACCTGATTTGTCTATAATATTGAATGATCCTATCCTGCATTCTCCCCCCTTGCCATGATACCATTCAAATTACCGTCCAACATCCCAAATTTCGACGGTAAATTGGGAGAGGATCTGAACAACCATGTCATGAATTTTCATGTTTGGTGTTCATCCAACCCTTTGATGGATGATTCTTTTCAGTTACGACTCTTCCAACAAACTCTCATGGGTTTCACTGCAAAGTGGTATATAGAAATACGACGAGGTTTCTTCACTAACTTTAATACCCTAGCCATGGATTTCCTTACACACTACCAATTACCGATCCATTATGAAACAGAAACCGATATCCTAAGTTCCTTCAAACAAACTAAAGCCACTCACATCTTTGATCACATTCATGAGTGGAGACGAAGATGACGTTTGATCAAACTCGATCTTCCTGATCAACTATTAGCGGAGTGGTTCATGAAATCATTCCTGAATAAGATCTCTTGTGATATTTCCATGGGTGGAGTTGTCACTGAAGAACAGGATATGAGTCGTGATCAGTACCTCGCCTCGTTTGTTCATAGACGGGTACTCTTTACGACTTACTCTCTGATGCACCTCTCCCTTCTACCACCACTACTTCAACTACCCATGTTGCTTCTCAAGCGGCTGACGATGTGATTGGCACTTTCCATGCTCAACCTCAAAATATGTAAGCCTCTCCCACCAACCCCTAGTCCAATGCTTCTAATGTTCAAAATGCTCTGTCTCCTACTCCTCCCACTGACAAAACTACTGAGGTTAACTTTGTTCAAACTACCCCTACTAGAAAGAATAAATATAAAAAAGGGAAGGGTAAGAATAAGGAGGATGAAAATAACCCGCTATCTAAGAAAACCAAAACCCAACTTGTTGATGATAAGGATAAGCACAAAACCCAATAACCTTTCCTTATTTGTGGTGATGATCACTATACGAAATATTGTCCAAGATGAGTCGAGGTTACTAAGTTCCTCCAAGGGACCGTAAAAACTCCCACACCTGTCGTTTTGTCTCAACCTTTCCCGTCTCAACAATAGGCCCAACTGGTCATCCATGACCAACCCTCTCCCTCCACTACTTCTTATCTACTCATGTGCATTGGTGATTCCAGAAAGAATGACGTTACACTGACCACTCGACCCAAAGATTATTCTTCCTCAAAGGAGAAGGTTGATGATATACCACCTTCATTGGTTCAACAAACTCCTTCAACTTCACCTCCCAACGGTCTTCTTCATCTTGAAAGACCGAGTCTCAATACAATTCTTTGCCCTCCCCCAAAGGGTGTTGTTCGAAGTTTCGCCTTCAACCCTCATGCACATGCTCTCAGAACTACAGTATTGTAGAATATCTAGTGCAAGTAGCTTCTACAATGATGGACCACACTAGTTTGGTCCGAAACGTCGAACATCAAAAAACCTATGCGATAAATCCGAAATAACTTTCTGATCAAAACAATGGTTGCAAAAGCCTTAGAACAGAAATACCTTCTACGATGTCGGCTCTTGAAGTCCTTCAAATTTTCCCTTCTCAACGGAAGGCACTACTAAAGGCTATTGGTGGAATTGATCCTAAGGATACAAATTTGATAATTTTTTACCTTGAAGATCACATTCCGAGACTCCCCCCTCAACTAACATTCCAAATACAAGTTGTTTTCTCCGACAAGAACATATGTAGGACTTTTATTGATGAGGGTGCCTCCACGTGTGTAATGTTTGTTGCCTATTGAAAATCCATCGGCTCACCTCCTCTTACTAAATCGCATAACACACTTAAAGCCTTCAATGGCTCTGGCTTTAAACCCTATGGTATACTTCCTTTGTTGTCTATTACGTTGGAAGGAAAATTGATCAACTTTGAAGTTGAGGTATTTGTTGCACCTCTCGATTATAACCTCTTACTTGGTCATAGATGGATTGACACGATGCATGCCGTTGTGTCTACCCTTTTCCACGTTTTATGTTTTCCACATCAGGGAAAGGTCATCATTGTCGACTAGCTAGCCATTTTCAACTCTGACACCCATACTAGCAACATCCCTTTCATCACGAAGACACCTTCTGCGTATGAGAACGTTGGTGTGGGCCTACTTAAATATTCCACTCTAATGAGCACTTTCCTAATCCCACCTCCTGATGTTCCACCTCCTTTGGTTGCCAGGATCAACATGATTTCCACCTCGGTTCACCAAACTCACCCGTCTTTCGACCCCTGGATCATACCCAAACCTAGTGATTATCCTCGCTATGGAAACCAAATGCCTTTAAGTCTGGTTGAATCTCCCTATCAAGCCATTAAATCGACAACCCCTTCTACCCCCTCTCTTGGTGATTCATCTCCTGACCCGTTCCATGTTGTTTTTCCCATAGACAAGATGATTATGTCGATTATGTCGATGGAAGATACCCCTTGGGATGATGGACATCATCATTCCATTCTCTTCCTCAAACAACACACCATCAAGAATTACCAACGGATCTCGACTCTGTCAACTGTTGCTGTCATTTCCTCTATTCTTGAGACATCACACGACATGTTATATGAAGGGAACTTAAGTAATATTTTACCCACCATCCCCCTCGACATATCCATTAAACGTGGAGTTGTTTAAAATGTCCACATCAGAGCTTCATGCTCTACTGATGAGGTTGTCACCTATAAATCACTTTTCCAAGAGTTACGTGACATATTCACTTGGAACTACAAAGAAATGCCGGGTATTGACCCTGATATTGTTGTACATGAAATTAAGACATACCCAGGCACTAGACCCATCCGACAGAGACTTCGTCTGGTCCACCCCCATAAAGCAGTTGCTATTAAGCTTGAGGTCGAAAAAATTCTTAAAGCTAGCCTTATTTATTCTATGGCTTTAACTGATTGGGTATCCAATCTCGTTCCGGTTAACACGAAACAAGGTATGAACCGTGTCTGCGTCGATTATAGGGATATAAATCATGCTTCTTCTAAGGACAACTTTCCCACCCCCTTCATTGACTAGATCATCGACAATTGCAATAGGAGTGAAATATTCTCTTTAATAGATGGTTTCTCCAACTATAATCAGATCAACATCTTGCCCGCAGATCAACAAAAAACCGCTTTTATTTGTCCTTGGGGCACCTTTGCCTACTGGAAACTACCCTTCGGTTTAAAGAACGCCGGTGTGACTTTTCAACATGCCATGTCTTATGCTTTTCATGATATTAAGCACATTGTACAACCATATATAGATGACCTACTGACACATTTCATGCATCATAGTGACCATCTGGCGCACCTCTCAGCCATTTTCCTTCTTTGTCGGTTCTATCATATACGCTTAAACCCACACAAATGTGGTTTTTTTGTAGATTCTAGTCGACTTCTAGGTTTTATCATGTCACGTCAGGGGATCAGGGTTGATCTTTTGAATGTTGAGGTGATCTTCAATCTCCCTCCTCCTTCTTCACTTCACCAGCTTCAAAGTTTGCAAGGGAAGGCAAAAATTTTACGTCATTTCCCAAGCATAGAGATGACTTGGCGAATGCGAAGTTATTACCATCCATCCTACCCGATTACATCCCACCTCTGGTCGGTGTAGTGAGTTGCGACAGTGTCCCTAGGGACTTCAACTACATCATCATCACTGTGTATCTCCTGAAGGGGATACGCGTGGTCAAACCATATCTAGAGAGGATTCCAACCTTGAATATTAGTGACTATAAGATGGGAGATCATAAGAGCTATGGAATTCTCGCATCTCAAAAATATCTGACCAAGAAAAAGGGAAAGAAGATGAAAATCATCCCTTAGCCATGGACCATGAACCTCACATAGTCCACCCTTTTGAATGTAATGAATATTCCACATTTTGGAAGGCACAAGGAGGTTAATGGCTGCATTAAGCTCCTTCTGTCATGCTTCCAGGGTGGCTATATGTGGTTGTCCAAATGTATCACTGTTGATCCAATGCTAATCCATAGGATCATTGGACTCAGCATGCAGGGACCAAACCCACAAGACTTCTACCCAAGAAAAGTTGCAGACCATGCCTTAGCATAGACGATTAAAGAAACATACGACGATGTTGAGAAGGGGACACGAGGCTACAAGGTAGCCTCCATCCATAATGGCACAGTGCACCTAGCACACCAATTAATTGCAGGAAAGCTAGTAAGAAAGAATAGACCCACGCAGGTTACAGGGTTTGTCATTGACCTCACAGGGAAATGTGTATAAGGCCTACAGATGAACTGGGTGAAGTACCTAGTTAACCAGCTTGAATTGGATTGCCGTGAAGCTCAGGATCAGGGCTATGAGTTTCACTTCAGCAGGCTCCTGATCCTCATTGCATTTACTTCTTGGGAGATGCCAGAAGGTGCGACCTTCCCTGAGATTGATCCATTTGAGCCACTTGCTATGAAGTTCACCACACTCTGGTATTCAAGCGATATGGGAAGGTTGTGGCAGTCAAACACATTATTTCATTCCTACTACCTATAGATTAGGAGGACTATTGATTCCTTCCCTCGTATGACGCCGAAAACCCTAGACAGATTCAGGCTACTTATGAAGTTCTGCACAGATAGGCATTTTATTTATGTTACTACACGCACAGATGAAAGAAAAGAAGAACTCCAGTACTAGTACAAGCTCACTACAGAGGACCTGGAAGAAATCATTAAAGATTGGCCTACATAACTCCTTATGTATATTGACCCCATAGAGTTGTATAACCTTGACCTCATTTAAAACCAGTGGTTACTTGTGAAGAGTATGATGCCCCAAGCAGTAGCAGGATGAAAAAGAAGCAACCTAGGAGACCATAAGAGCTATGTAATTCTCACACCTCACAAATATCTAACCAAGATGAAGAGAAAGAAGATGAAAATCATCCCTTAGTCGTGGACCATGAACCTCGCGCAGTCCACCCTTTTGAATGTAATGAATATTCAACATTTTGGAAGGCACCAGAAGGATAATGCCTGCGTTAAGCTCCTGCTATCATGCTTCCAGAGTGGTTATCTATGGTTGTCTAGACATATCATTGTCGATTCATCACTGATCCATAGGATCACTGGACTGACAGTGCAGGGACCAGACCCACAAGACTTCTACCTAGGAAAAGCTGCAGACCATGCCTTAGCACAGACGTTTAAAGAAACATATGGTGATGTTGAGAAGGGGACACGAGGCTACAAGGTAGCCTCCATCTAGAATGTAACAATGCACCTAGCATGCCAATTAATTACAGAAAATCTAGTAAGAAAGAACAGACCCGCGCAGGTTACAGGGTTTTTCGTTGACCTCGCAGGAAAATGTGTAGAAGGCCTATAGATGAACTGGGTGAAGTACCTAGTTAATGAGCTCGAAATGGATTGCCGCGAAGCTCAATATTAGAGCTATGAGTTTCACTTTAGCAGGCTCCTAATCCTCATCACATTTACTACTTGGGAGATGCCAAAAGGTGTGACCTTCCCTGAGATCGATCCATTTGAGCCGCTCCCTGCGAAGTTCACCATGCTCTAGTATTCAAACAATATGGGAAAGTTGTGGCAGTCAAACGTATTATTTCATAACTACTACCTACAACTTAGGAGGGCTATTGAGTCCTTCCCTTGTATGACGTCGAACACTGTGGACAGATTCAAGCCACTTATGAAGTTCCGCACAGATAGGCATTTTATTTATGTTGTTGCATGCGCCGATGAAAGCAAAGAAGAACTTCAATAATACTACAAGCTCACTGCAGAGGACCTGGAAGAAATCATTAAATATTGGCCTACATAAATCCTTATCCATGCTAACCCCATAGAGCTTTTTGACCTGGACCTCATTTAAAACCCGGTGGTTACTCGCGAAGAGTATGATGCCCCAAGCAGCAGCAGGATGAAAAAGAAGCAAGATGTCTACGAAGTACACAACACATCAGAAGAGACCGCATCTGAGTCACCTAGAAAACGAGGTGATGACAAAGTGAACAAAGAGGAAAACGAACAAGAAGAAGATAAGCAAGGTGAAGTAACACTACCACAGAACCTCCCTGATGATACCGATCCATCTAATAAAATGAAGGTTTCCCCCACAAAAATTTCATTGCAGAAGAAGTCCAAATCCAATAAGCCAAAGTGTAGAATGTACTAGCATTCGATGACTTTGACTTCATTATTTCAGATGTAGGAGATGCCTCATAAGAGATTTTGCAAAGAAACAAATCAAAACAAGAAGCCATGTATGATAGAATTGAAGCAGAACTAAGAGGTGTACAACAAGATCTTTATTTGAGTCGCACAGTGTCCACTGCACCCCTGCCCTCAGAAGAACCAGAGTTGGGAGATGAGATTGCTCAACTCCACAGACTGGTTGATGTGAGTGAAGCCCACCTTCATTGAGCACAAGATGAGAAATACCTAGCCACAACGGCCCTAAAACAAGCACAGGAGGAAGATATAGAGAAATGCAAGATTGTGCAACAGGAGAAGGATGCTCTTCAAGTGAAGTTAGAAGAAGAGAGAGTGCAGATCCAGTAGGAGAAAGAAAATATTCTCACAAAGCAGGTCAGAGTAAAAGAATCAATCAACATAGCACTTCGCTCTGTAATGGGCTTGGAGTAGAAGGAGGGAGAAATAATAGAAAAATGAGTAGTGCATCTTGCAGAAACCATCCAGGAACTTTAGCACAGAATCATAGATCTAGAGCTAAGAACGGTTCCCAATACTCTGTAGGATGTGCGGGATCAAAGAGGAGCAACTGCTCGAGGTGCAGTTGAAAAAATCAAGGGCCTTGCCATGGAATGTAAACAACTAATTTATTGCAATTCCCAAACTTATGAGCAACTCACTGAGGATATTGAATTGAAGGCACTGGAGTCACAGCTCCAGGGGGGTGAAGCAACAAGAAGAAACAGTACAGGTGCAATTGAAGCCCCTGTCATCGATTGAGAGGATGAAGCGATCCCAATAACAGTGCACTGCCCAGTAGCAGGTCCACACCATTCAGAGTAGAGTCATGGAAGTAACTCAGAGGCTCCTGTTACACATTATTTTGGTCACTCTGATGATGAACCCATAGGCATGTGTTTAGGCTTCCAAAACAATCTTTCACATACAGAAAATGGTTCAGTTATTCCCCTACAAGGCACATTTTTAGAATGATGCCGTAGGCTGACAATGGTACATAGTGCAGAAATCAAGTATTTTTGTAGGCTACTCTATGCCTGGCTTGCAGGATATCCACATGCTTCTGTATAGGTAGGGTGCGATGGAACTTGAAGCTAAGAAAAGGAAGAATTTTCACGAAGTTTCTAGAAGGATAATCTTCTAGAATGTGAGGTGGTGTCTGTATGGTTGCGATCTTACTGGTTTTTCTAATTTGGTGGGATCATTCTTATCCTAGTAACCACTTCATATTCTCTTATATAATAATAGATTTCTCATGGAAAAGGTTAAGCAAGGTCAAGCAAGATTGAGAAAAGAGTAGGCTAAGGACTATGTGAAGAATCCTGATACAATTGATGCTTTAGGCCTCCATTTGCCCATCAAGATTTTTGGATTATCTTCATGCAAATTCAGAGCAAGTGTATGTATGTGTTGGAACAAAGGACCACTGAAAGGGAACTTGCGACATCAAGGCACTTTGGTTGTATCTTCCACTTCTATTTAATATGATACAGAGGCATGTTTCTTTCCCATAAAATCATTAGTGTTTTATTACATGACTCCTTGATCACATGTTTAGGTTTCCATTGAATCTATAACTGCTTCTTTCACTTTGGTTGGTTTGTATCATTGCAGATCTGATCTCACAAGAGAACCGGAGGGAAGCAGGGACAACAAAGATATAAGGAAGCAATATATAAAGGTATGTCATACATTCCTTCTTTGGTGATAAATTCAATGGTAGAAACCTAGGAAAAGCATCATGTATTGTCTAGTTTTGTTCTAGATCCAGGTGGATCTAAGGAGATTAGTTTATGTCCGCATTCACCGATTTATCCAAAGAAAACAATTGGTGAATTCACTAGGGATATGACTTGATTGTGGGTTTTTGTTGGCCATTTTCTCTTTACCTATTATTTTCATTTGAAATCGGTCTCTGATTCCATGGGAGATCCATTTAGACTCTCTACATTTAAAAATCCACTTAGATCCTTTGCCCTTTTCTCAGAATTTCTTGATTTACAAACACCTATGCACTGTACCTTATACATAGCTTGCGGAAACCTCCAATTTCAGCACCCTGGTTGTTTTCTTCAGTGCGGGATTTCTGCACCCTATCCGTTTTTGGCCTATGGACACCATTAATTTCCTCACTCTAATATGCTATCAGCCTGCGACGGTGTCTGTGAAATTTTTTGAGTTGGGTATTAGCCTCTGTTGATGCCCAGTTTTTTTTGTAACCAATTGGAAAGGATTTTTAATGCCAACATGTGACTTTTTTCTGAACTTTTGACTTGTTGTTGATTGGTTTTCAGAGATCGAACACCTCTCAGTCATTTTCCATTTTTCATTTTATTTTTATTTTTAAACAACAAGTGTATAATCTCTGAGCTTGTATCTAAGTGCTTGTTCGATTAAAAATCTTGGTTTGGATTTGAAATTTTGGATTGATTACGTATTCTGGATTGCTTGATAATTGAGAATTTGTCTCTTCATTTGCATTTGAGGAAATACTTTCTCGTCATTTTTTAATTTTTGTCTTCATTGAAAGTTTGATTTGGGTGCTTGTTGAAGCTATAGATTTTCTTGGATTTCTTGTCTTTTCTCTGCCATGCCCTTGGTCTAGTTCTAGAAAAAAAAAATTGAAGTTATCCATTCGTTTGAATAAACATATATTTGAAAATGTATTGAATTTAAGAGAAGAGAACATCGAATAACTTCATTGTTTATTGGTTGTTTGAAATTGTGTTCATTTAAAGAAAAAATGAAGTATATTTCGTAGTTTACATTGTTTCGGAAACACCTTCTCCCTACTATAGATAGAATTCATTGAAAGGAAATTTGCATCATTCATTTCTATTTGCATGTTATTGGGTCAAGGTCATACACAACATTGGTTTCAATCCCCTCTCTCTCTTGAGTAACAATAGCCATTAAAAATATTGCGAAAATCTAAAAATTAACTAGTAATGTTTTCTAGGGCTCTTTTACACCAACATCAATTAGGCTAGAGCTTTGGAATAGGTAGTGAGACACACTCTCCAAAGCACAAAACACACAATAGCATCTTGTTATAGGGAGTGTAAAATTCCAATTGCAACATTTTGTCCTGGGAAGCCCTTCTCACACAAGGGTCAAACATGAGGTCACATTGAGATTAGCAGAGTTACTCACCCTGCTTTTTTGGTCTCGGTGTAGAGATCGCACGTATTATGGGGGTTGCTTGCATTTATACCCAAAAATGATGAGTGGAAGCCTCTCAAGTTGATTTCTGGCTAGATATCGTGCCCTTGCGCGTGGATCGGACTATCGACTGTCTCCCCAGAAATCATTGTTGTTTCTGGAAGCCTTAGTTGCCTATCTTCTTAGGGTCTTACACAAGGTGACTGTGGAGGGGCAAGTCTTCATGGTACTGGGAATCGACGTTGGCCAGAATCACTCAGGCTCCTTGGAGGGTATACCCACGATTATGTGTGGGAGCTTGCACCAGGGTGTAAGTCTGTTAAGTAGGTCATCAATGTAACTTTTCCACCCTAGCTCAGCCCCTTCTTGTCTTGACTTTGCGATGTTGGATTTCATCACCAACTAGTGAATTTGGAACAAGAAGGTTTTTTTTTCTTGGTTTTGATTCCTAGATTCTACTAGCGAGTGTTGTTTTTTTACATAGTTGGACATATATTTTTTCCATAAAATTTTCGGTTCAGCCAACATTGACCCTCCACGTCGTTCGCGTAGAATGCAAGGACTACCTCCAGAAGATCCAGAAGTTTCCCAAACCTTTCTCCCTAATCCATTGGAGGAATCTCCTAAACAAAGTGAGATCCAGGACCACATACCTTCAGAAGCGGAGAGAACTGACTCTTTAGAAATTTTTCAAATCGTTTATGATTCTTTGGACACTTTCCACTTACCTCCTGGATACGAGAGATGTATTATCTGACTCAACTCGTCTGGAGAAATTGTTGTTGACACTTATGGAATACCAGTTGAAGTCCTTGTTGGCATTGAAAATGAAGATCCTTTTTGGACCACTGACATATCTCGAACTCCGACTTCTATACGGAACCCTCCCAGATCAGAAGAAGACGTGGAGATACCTGTCATTTCTTAACCACATGAAACATATACTACATTTACAATACCTTTATATCATTTTAAAAGTACAACCTGTTATTTCTTCACTGGTTCAGAGGCTGGTCCTAGCTCAACTATCCCTCTTTAGCAGGCCCATTCCAGGATGATCCCAAACACTACGATTATCCCCACCAGGAACACGATCGCTAGCCAACCTCCTATTGGTACACCACATTTTTCTAGATAAATCCCATCACTTCCTCTTGGGTATAATGCCTTGAATTCTTCTATCCCCATTCCTACCCAAGTTTCGTCCGGAGCTTCTGGAGTCTTTAATCCTCCTGGGTATAATGTTGCTTCTGCTTCTATTCCGAAACCATCCCAGTTCCTCTCTGGAGGGTCTAATCTACCTTTTATAGAAGGATTTGGACCTAGTGGCTCTACTACCTTTGGAATTTCTACTTCGGTATTCAATTTTGGTTATCATATTCCTATTGGGGGACAGTATAACCCATGGGGGAAAACTCAATTTAGAAGTATAACCCAAATTGGGGCAT
Organism: Picea mariana; assembly: GCA_032191745.1. Lineage (NCBI taxonomy): Eukaryota > Viridiplantae > Streptophyta > Pinopsida > Pinales > Pinaceae > Picea > Picea mariana. The sequence continues at coordinate 11,753 of JASDQU011505912.1, read as the reverse complement.
CATCCTCACCTGGAGGACAATCCCTACACGGAGGATATAATCCACAGTATGGACAAAACATCCCCGGATCACTAGCCCAATATTGAAATCTTCTTATTCAAGGGAATCCACAATCGTCAGGGGGGGGGGAAATCTCAGGTTAGCTCTTTTATACCCCCTAGTTCAGGCCAGTCATACCTCAGTTCTTCCAATTCCATTTGGGGTTCGAACGTTCAACCTAGTTTCCCTCCCCAAGAGACCATCCCCAATCAGTACAACCTTGTGGCCTACCTGCCTGTGTACACATGCCCAAATCTGTTAGTACCTTCACCTCACATACAAACTTCTTATGGTCATACTAGTCTACCGACATGACTCCCTCCCAAAAGTTATCGGTATCCTCCTGTGAATAGAAAATTACCTTTTTTATCCACCTTGGATCTACCTGATTTGTCTAGAATCTTGAATGATCATATCCTGCATTCTCCCCACTAGCCCGTGATATCGACCAAATTACCATCTGACATCCCAAAATTCAACAGTAAATCGAGAGAGGATACAAACAACCATATCATGAATTTCCACCTTTGGCATTCTTCCAACTCTTTGATGGATGATTCTATTCAGTTACGAATCTTCTAACGAACTCTCACAGGTTCAGCTACAAAGTGGTATATAGAACTACCATGAGGTTTCTTCACTAACTTTAATACCCCAGCCATGGCTTACCTTACACACTACCAATTATCGATCCATTATGAAATAAGAACCGAGATCCTAAGTTCCTTAAACAAACTAAATCCACTCACATCTCTGATCACATTCATGAGTGGAGACAAAGACGACATTTGATCAAACTCGATCTTCTCGATCAATTATTGGCGGAGTGGTTCATGAAATCATTCGTGAATAAGATCTCTCATGATATTTCCATGGGTGGCATTGTCACTGAAGAACAGGCTATTAGTTGTTCTCAGTACCTCGACCTCATTTATTCATAGACGGGTACTCTTTACGACTTACTCCCTAATGCACCTCTCCCTTCTACTACTGCTACTTAAACTACCCCTACTTCTTCTCATGCAGCTAACAGTGTGATTGGAACTTTCCATGCTCAACCTCAAAATAAGCAAGCCTCTCCCACCAAACCCTAGTTCAATGCTTCTAATGTTCAAAATGCTCTGTCTCCTACTCCTCCCACCGGAAAAAATACTGAGGTTAACTACCCCTACCAGAAAGAATAAATCTGAAAAAAGGGAGGATAAGAATAAGGAGGAAAAAAATAACCCACGATCTGAGAAAACCAAAACCCAACCTGCTGATGATAAGGATAAGTGCAAACCTCGACACCCTTGCCTTATCTATGGTGACGATCACTATACAAAAGATTTTCCAAGACGGGCCGAGGTTACTAAGTTCCTCCAAGGGAACGTGAAACCTCCCACACCTGTCATTTTGTCTCAACCTTTCCTTTCTCAACAGCAAGCCCAACTGGTCATACATGACCAACCCTCTCCCTCCACTACTTCTTATGTACTAATGTGCACTGGTGATTCCAGAAAGAATGATGTTACACTGACCACTCGAGCTAAAGATTATTCTTCCTCAAAGGATAAGGTTGATGATATACCACCTTCATTGGTTCAACAAAATCCTTCAACTTCACCTCCCAACAGTCCTCTTCATCTTGAAAGACTGAGTCTTGATACAGTTCTTCACCCTCCCCCAAATGGTGTTGTTCAAAATTCCACCTTCAACCCTCATGCATGTGCTTCTCAGAACTACAGTATTGTAGAAGATCTAGCGCAAGCACCTTCTGCGAAGTTGTGTCTTGAAGTCCTTCAAAGTTTCCCTGCTCAATAGAAGGCACTGCTAAAGGCTATTGGTTGAATTGATCCTAAGGATACAAATTTGATAATTTTTTACCATGAAGATCACATTCCAAGAATCCCCCCTCAACTATCATTCCAAATACAAGTTGTTGTCTCCGACAAGAACATCTGTAGGATTGTTATTGATGAGGGTGCATCCATGTGGGTAATGTCTGTTGCCTGTTGGAAAGCCATCAGCTCTCCTCCTCTTACTGAATCACATAACACGCTTAAAGCCTCCAATGGCTCTGGCTTTAAACCCTACGGTGTACTTCCTTTGTTGTCTATTACGTTGGAAGAGAAATCCGTCAATGTTGAAGTTGAGGTCTTTGATGCACCTCACTATTATAGCCTCTTACTTGGTCATAGCTAGATTGACACAATGCACAACATTGTGTCTACCCTTTTCCACATTTTATGGTTTCCACATCAGGGAAAGGTCATCACTATCAACCAACTAGCCTTTTTCAACTCTGACACCCATACTATCAACGTCCTTTTCATCGCGAAGACACCTCCTGGGTATGAGAATGTTGGTGTGGGCCTACTAAAAGATTCCACTTTGATGAGAACTTTCCCGATCCCACCTCTCGATGTTCCACCTCCTTTGGTTGCCTCGATCAACATGATTTCCACCTTGGCTCACCAAACTCACCCATCTTTCGACCCCTGGATGATACCCAAACCTAGTGATTATCCTCGCTATGGAAACCAAATGCCTTTAATTTCGGTTGAATCTGCCTATCAAGCCATTCAATCAACAACCCCTTCTATCCCCTCTCTTGGTGATTCGTCTCTTGATCTGTTCCATGATTTTTTTCCCACAGACAAGATGATTATGTCAGTTATGTTGATGGAAGATACCCCTTGGGATGATGGACATCATCATTCCATTCTCTTCCTCGAACAACACACCATCGAGAGTTACCAATGGATCACGACTCCATCAACCATTGATGTCATTTCCTCTGTTCCCGAGACATCACACGATGTGTTATATGAATGGAACTTAAGTAATATTTCACCCACCATCCCCCTCGAAATATCCATTAAACATGGAGTTGTTGAAAATGTCCACATTAGAGCTTTGTGCTCTACTAACAAGGTTGTCACCTATAAATCACTTTTCCAAGAGTTTCGTGACATCTTCGCTTAGAGCTACGAAGAAATGTCGTGTATTTGTTCGACAACACAGGTATTCCAACAGAGGATGAACACATTTAGTAACCACTCACATAACCAAATCAAATATCAAAATGCCAATGTTGTCATGTGGTAAATCCTCTACGGGGAAACATCCACGACCCCAGCCAATGCGGCCACTTGGAGGAATTTATTAATGCAAAGAAAACAATTACAGACAGATTTTACAATAGAGTTTCTCACAATCAATCATCGGAAAATGAACCTCCATGCTCTTTAAATAGAGATCATGGATGAATCGGGTGCTAAGCCATGGATCAATGGCCATTAAGATTGCGGAGAGTATGAACCATCGGATCACTCTATGTCGGGAACATATCGTGACCGTCAGGTTTCCTAACTACAAATGCATACTAATGCACACTAAAGAAACACACTATAAAAAACACTTTTACCTAATGACACAATAGACCAAGTAGATCTTAACTAACTCCTAAGTGTCTAAATATCCTAACATCCCCCCTTAAGAACAACTTGGGATATGATTGAAGGATTTACAGTAGTGACACAATAGGAGAAGGAAGGAGGCATTAGAGCCTATCCTCCCTTAATGACAACTTTCTGAACTCCTAACATAGATCGAAGTTTGGAAAACTTCCCTTCTGTAAGAGACTTTGTGAAAATGTCTGCAACTTGATCTTCTGTAGGGAAAAAGAACACTTCAATAATGTGATCATGAATTAGCTTTCTGATGAAGTGCATGTGTAGATCGATGTGTTTGCTACGCTGATGTTGAACTTTTTCTTTGGCGAGCTTGATGGCACTCTGATTTTCACACCAAAGGATGGTCATATGCTGGTGCGGGAATCCAAAATTTGAAAGGATATGTCGAAGCCATAGGGCTTCCTGACTTGCATTTACCGCTGCTCGGTACTCTACTTCTGCTGAAGAAAGTGAAATAGACTTTTCTTTCTTACATGCCCAAGTGACAGGTCCTGAACCAAGGTTGAAAACATAACCTCCAGTAGAATTCTGATCATCAAGGTCGCCATCCCAATCTCAATCAGTGAAACCAACCAATAAAGGAGTCCCCCCTGAACTGTAATGTATCTCGAACTGAATTGTATCGTGAACATAGCGAAGTATCCTTTTAGCTACTTTCCAATGGATTTCATGGGGTGTTTTCATATATCGGGCAACAAGACCAACAGCAAAGGAAAGATCAAGATGGGTATGAGTCAAGTATAAGAGGCTACCAACTAACTGACGGTACAGGGTGGCATCAACTTCAAG
>JASDQU011505911.1:0-21297 GCA_032191745.1 Picea mariana | reverse complement strand
AGGTCAGCCAGTGGCCTTCTACATGTCAGTGTACATTATGGATGCAGTCTGCTTTGTGACTCCTTTTCCCTTGATGATATGGAGTTGGAACATAACTTGCCCCAAACTCATTCACGAGTATCACTCTATGCTATGGGAAGAAAATGCTAAGAATGTGTTTTATGAAATTTGTCATTTCGTAGTAATTCCAATGCATAAAATGTTTTATGGTTGTGAACCCCCTCGCATTTCTGAGCCGGTCTCATAAAATCTCAAAGCAATAGCTAACTGGTTTGTTGATGAAAACTTCTCTTACATTAGGGTTTATGGGTGCTCAATTCCACCTCACGCACTTCCGAAATTCCTCCCAGACAGAATGGTATTGAGGGAGGTAGCACATCAAATAGTGAAAGGTGGTATTGGAATAGAGCTAAAGGCAGCACAAAAGAAATCCTGGCCAACCTTCCCTGTGTATGTTGAGAAATTTTCATTACTAAACCTAGGCCATTCTAAAGTGGAATCTGAAGCTTTCGAAGAAATAAAACTGGTAGATATTGAGCACATAAAGCATGACCCTTATCAATTAGTAAGCAGACATTTGATGCACTGTAACATGAAATCTTATGAACATGAAAAATCTGTTTATGATGATATATTCAAGGAAGTTAAAACTTATGAGGAGGTATTGAACAGGGTATGGGCCTCATCACTCGACTTACAGACTGGTTTCATGTCCTTCCAAAGTCACAGGCGAAGTTGTTTGCCAAAAATTTTGCAGATTGAATCCACGACCCCTCCTCTAGAGCTGGAAGGGCCTCCCCCAGGCTTTGAAACAGATGTACAGGATAAAGAAAATACAAAGGGAAAAAATGAAGGAGACTGAAATTCCTTCACAAGAAATAAAGGTTCCTCAGACAGAAAAATCAGAGGTAGGGAAAGGAAAGGAGTTGGAAATACCCTCAGAAATCCCTGAAAATATTCCCAAAAAAGTAGGAGGAACAACATCGACGGAACTTGGAAGTCCCATGACCTCTTTGACTCCATTGTAGTCTACTTACGNAAAAAAGTAGGAGGAACAACATCGACGGAACTTGGAAGTCCCATGACCTCTTTGACTCCATTTCAGTCTACTTACGGAAACCCCCAAGAGGGAGCTCTATATGTAAGTGATCTTGAGCCTATTTCTAGAGATGAGATTGCTCCCTCTGATTATTTTTTAGTAAAAAGAGAAAGGATATCCTAAAACAGGAAATGCATCCAAGAGGAGATATGATGATTAAAAAGCATAAGATCATTATAGATGGACAAAAAATTAAAGAGGGAGAATTCGCTACAGAGATAGCAGGCACAATGGGAGCCTTAGCATCGACAAATTTATACTCTATGGGTAGTTTGACAACTATGTTGGAGCAGAAAGATCAGATGATAGCTCAACTACAGGATCAATTAAAGGAGACTGAAAGAAATATCAGTTGGGGGATTAAAAAGGGTCTAGAACGAGCTAGATTAAATGACATTCAAGATATTCAAAAATTGAAAGCAAGATTAGAGGAAGCAAATCAGAAAATATAGGTCACTCAAGCATAGGTCATAAAGCAAGAGGAAATAAATAAACAATTACAAGATAAGATTAATTTCATTTCAAATCAAGTGGTATAGCTTGAAATCTTCCAGGCCCGGGTATTGGAAATACATACGAAGATAGAAAAAGAACAACAGGGAGTGTTTTTTAATCTAGAATTTGTTCATAATTACTTTCAGGAAACAAATAAATCCTTGGAGAATATTCTCCAGAAAGAAAGAGAAGTGAAAGAAGCTAGAGCAACTTTCCAAAAAGCAGTGGCTCTTTCAACAAAAGAGGATTTCGGGGAGGCTAAAAAACTATCTGTTTCAGAGCAGATTAAAGGTGATGTAATCCTCAAGGTATGGGAGGCAGAACTCATAGAAAAAAAAAGAATGACCAGAGAAGTTAATGACAACTGTCAAGGAATTTTTGACCTTTTAGAGAAAACTTCATTAAACATTAGTAAAAACGACTGTTCAGGGTTGTTAGGGGAAATTAACATTGTTAAGCATCAGATTAGATTCAAAGAGGATCTGGAAGAAATTCAGAAAGAGACCCACAACTAAAGGTAATCAATGTCACTCAAATAGATAAATGGATAGTAATTCCTAACTTAAAACTACAAACTATCAAGTTCACAAGAAAGATAATTGAAGACCGTCTTCCAGAACTGCAGAGAAAGTTTTTCTTATTTGAAGCAAAGGATATTCCAGAAGCTCCCAGAGTTTTAGTACAATTTCTAGGAAAATGTATTCACTGTCTTAAAGAAGAAGGAGGAGGTTCATCAACGCAGACATGAAATACTCTTTTGAAGATTTTCATCATTGGAATAATAAAGTAGTTAGAATAGAAATTTAAACGGTTTGACATTGTTCATTCATGTAACCATAGTCTTAGGAAGTTAGTTAATCACCAACGGGAAAAATATTTGGTGATCATGTATAAATATATTTTCACAAGACTGAGAAAGGGCTTTTGGTTTTTGATAGAGCCGATTGTATTAAAAAGTTTTCCAATCCACTGTGATATAAATAATACAGACGAGATTCTAAATTCTGTCAACTTGAAGCTATGTGTTCTTTTACCCTGTTTCCAATATTTTTCAATATTTTCTTCTTACGTCTTTCTAATGAATGATCAACTATAAGTTTATTTCACACATCTATTGTAGTTTGAATTGATTTTATTATTAAATCATTTACAGTTTTTCCTCTGTGATTGCTATCAGCAATTTCAAGACCTGTAGGTCATTTGAATGATTATATTTTACACTTCATTAGAAATCTCGTTTTCCACTTTGTCTCCTGTTACAATATGAGATTCTTTCATGATTAAAGCCTCATATTTTCTCAGCAGTATTACTTTGTTATTTTACTATTCTCAAAATTGTTTCAAGTACAGGAAACAGACTCAACTGTTATTATGCTATTATTTTGAGTTCCAAAACTCTTTTTCTCTCTTCATCCCTTAAAAACTAAAGCAACAAATCTTCAAACTTTTCATATTTAAATAAAACTTTATTTTCCACGACTGTCCCAAATAATAGACAACCCAACATAGAACCTGGCCTCCAAGATCAAACTAGCATTGCTTTGAACCTTTTAAATACTATTCTTCAAACAACAACTAACCGGGTTGAATTAGAACGTTCATGGGCAGCTATTGAGAGAGATATCAGCATCCAAGAAAAATGGGAAGCTAGACAGTGGCAGTTGAGAAACCAACTCTGATTTACCTGTCTTTTTTATTCTTTCCCTTTAATTACCTTTACCTTTACGGATGCCTTGACAGTATACTTTAGAGCCTTAAAGTATAAACTCAGGAACAACATATTTTTGGCATCGTTGTCGGGGAACGAAGAAAAAAAACTTTTCTCTGGGAAGAACAACATTGACACTTTCTTTCTTTGATAGTGAACAAAGATAGAAAACCTTTGAAGGCTACCTATATATATATATATATATATATATTTTTCACTTGGAGACTCCACGATAAGTAAACTGGCTATTAGCTGAAAGAACACCAGAAAGAACCCGGAAGATAAACAAACCTCACCGGTCTCTGATCCGGAAAATATTTTAAAATCATGAAGATCCCTTAGAAAAATCATCTCACCTATACATACTATTTTTCAGCCTGATTTTACGCAGTTGAACGTTAAAGAAACACTTGAGAGATATATCTCGCTTCCCCTTTCATACGATACATTCTCTTTTCCTGAGGAATTTTCCCTAGATTTCTGTGAGCCCTCTCCTCACACACTCCGAGCTTCAGCCTCAAATCTATCAATGGATGCACATGGAGGCGCATGAGCTAGGGTCGGTGCCCAAGGAGGACCAGCAGGTGGACAAGCACTGCTTCCTAGAATCTTTGCTAAGTTAGCTACTAGATACGCCCCCCTTGTCCTCCCTATTCCCCTACACGAACTTCCTGAAAACTATATGAAAAGCCTTTCGAAATTTACGAGGGAAGGAGATTTAACCGCTCAAGAACACATAAATTTCTTCGACCAATTCACTGACATCCTTGGAATCGAACACGAAGATGTCTATTCTAGACTCCTCGTTCATACTTTCGAAGGACGGGTGAGAACCTGGTTCCGAGCCTTAGCTCCGATATCTCTAAGATCTTACGAAGAACTTGAAAACACTTTTATCAGACAATGGGGGGAGAGGAAAGACCACCTCTATTACCTAACTGAATTCGGATCCCTTAGAAAGAAAAACTCAGAATCAATTATCAAGTTCATGCAAAGGTTTAACAAGTTGTATAATAAAATCTCGGTCGAGGTCAAACCTTCTCAACCCACAGCTAAAGTGACTTTCGTTGGAGCCTTTGATATTGATTTCACTCTATTATTGAGAGAAAGGAGATCAACATATCTCACCAAAATTCAAGATGATGCTTTAGAGATTGAATCAAACATGATGGCATCAGGAAAATTAAAAGAAAAAATAGAAACTGGGAACAAAGAAAATAGGAGATTCAAGGAACAAGGTGGGTCCTCAGAATCGGGGAAATCCTCGGGAGATAAAATAGACGAGATGGCTAAGGTAATTAGAGAAATTTCAAATAAGATCACAAAAATGGAATTAGAAAAACAAAAAAGGGATCATTTTCCTAGGAAGGATTTTTGAAGGAATCTTGATCCTCAAGCCCCACACAAAATAATAAAGAATGAGGATCAAAAAATTCCAACCCCTTTCAAAAGTGAAAACTTCATTGGAGAAGAAGACCTAGAAGATTTTGAAGAGTTCGATGAGGATATAAATAATCTTGGCGATGATAATAAATCACCCTATTTATCAAGACAATATTACGAAAAATCTTTAAACAATGAGATTAGATTGGAAGACAATGTTAACAATGATACTTATGAAGATTTGGCCTATCAAGGTATCGCAGATGATATTATAGCTGAACTTCACGAGAAACATAATTTAAGACCGATGAACAAGAGTCTTCCAACCGCCTCAACAAAAAATATTTTGCCTAGGGGCGAAAATGATGAAGCAGCTCCAAAGGTTGCTGAGAAAAAAACTGCAAAAACCCAAACCACTGACACACAGCCTGTCAAGTCAAAGTCAGTAGGAACACCCGCTGAGAAAACATAGGCTCCTGTGACTGAAACCAAGTTCGCACCACAAAGAAAAACTGAAAAGAAAGGAATGGAATCCCCAAACATAGAGAGTGACAAGGCCCTGGGAAATTTTAATCTTGAAAATGAAATAAATAAAATCAAAATCCCTATCCCACTAGTTGAACTAGCTAAAAATCCCATATATAGAAAACAAATTGCTAAGATGATTATCTTTTCAGAAGATGAAAGCCAAGCCGATGTCATCAACTTAGAAGATGACAAGCCAAACATAGTTTTTGGTCCGCATTTCAAAGGTGCGAGAGACACTGTTGCCCCCTTTTATATCATGTTGACCTTGTTCAACCACCTACTTCATAACTGTATGCTAGATTCTGGAGCATCTCACAATGTGATGCCAAAAGCCATTATGGAGAAGTTAGGTCTCGAAATCACCAGGCCATATGGAGACTTATATTCATTTGATTCAATAAAGGTCAAATGCATAGGTATGGTTAAAGACCTGGTGGTCAATCTGGCACAAATACCCGCTAGAAGCATTCTCATGGACGTAGTAGTCGCCGATATCCGTACTAAATATGGTATGCTATTATCTAGGTCATGGGGTGCCAAACTTGGGGGATCTCTCCAACTTGACATGACATATGCTACAATTCCAGTATTTGGAGGACAATACACGCGTCTTTACAGAGAAACTAGGTTGGTGTTCATGGTAGGTGATCCACATAACCCAAATAACCACCCTATATATATTGTTGACCAAGATTTAGGAAATTGTATATTATCTATTGATGATGAGTTTGAAGTAGGTATAGACGAAAGTTGTACAAAAGAAAAAATAGAAAAAGAAGGATTAAAAGAAAATGTATATAGCTCGGGTGTATGGAAGATGCTTTTTGATGGTGCTTCTTCCTATTTTGGAGCTGGAGTTGGGGCCCTCCTGGTGGCCCCCGATAATCAATTCATAATTCCATTTTCCTATAGATTACATTGAAATTAGAACCATACTAATAACGTATGTGAGTATGAAGCCTTAGTGTTAGGGTTAGAAGCTGCCAGGAGAATGAAAATAAAAAACCTTGAAGTCTTTGGTGACGCCGAGCTAATCATTAAACAAGTAAACTAACAGTACCAGGCCAAACATCCTAGGTTGAGGTCCTATAGGAAATTCATTTGGGATCTGATCGAAAATTTCTTCTCCTCTGTCAAAGTTCATTTCATTCCTAGAACTGAAAACCAACAGGTTGATGCATTAGCCAAGGCAGCCTCAACATTCACACCTCCCACTGCGTTTAAACTAAATTACCACATACAAATGAGGCACCAACCTTCTATACCGAATAACATACAACATTGGCAAGTCTTTGAGGATGATGAACAGCTTTGAATATTTTTAGAATCAATAGACGAGTTTGCTGAAACGCATGCTGACCAAGAAAACCAAAATGATCATATTTGGATCATGCTGGAAGGGGAGGATCCTCAAGAGTTCCATGATAAAATCGTGAATCATCGAATGCTCGTTCTTAAAAATAACCAGATCTCCAAGGGCCTGATTCCCTTGGAAAGATTATTCAATAAAGATGATATCCCTTCAAAATCCACTCTACAGCCTCAACTTGAAGAGGTTGAAGACTGTGATGTAGGTACTAAAGAAAACCGTCAATTGGTGAAACTATCCAAGTATTTATCCCCAGAAACTAAAAGTAAGTAAACGGAGTTGCTTAGAAAGTAAAAGGATGTGTTCGCTTGGTCTTATGAAGAGTTGAGAACCTATGACACCACTGTGATTGAACATAAAATACTCCTGAAGCTTGGTGTCAAACCCTTTAGGAAAAAACTCAGACAAATTAATCCTATATTATTTCCCGTGATCGAAAAAGAAGTCAAAAAGCTCTTAGATGCAAAGATAATCGTACCACTAAGATAATCAGATTGGGTAGCAAACCTGGTCCTGGTTAGAAAGAAAAACGAGGAAATCAGATTGTGTGTGGATTTTAGAAATCTAAATAAATCCTCCCTCAAAGATAATTATCCCCTACCCAAAATGGATCATGTTTTAGAAAAAGTAGTTGGGGAAAATAGGATGTCGATGATCGATGGGTTTTCCAGATACAATCAAATTTCCATTTGCAAACACGATAAAGAAAAGACAACCTTCACCACCCCTTGGGGTACCTTTATGTATGATAAGATGCCTTTTGGTTTACTGAATACAGGTGCTACTTTCCAACGGGCTACAGATATCGCTTTCATTGGCGAAAGAGACAAATTTGTGGTTATCTATCTTGATGATCTAACTATTTTTTCTAAATCTGATGAAGATCATCTGATACATCTCAAGCAGACATTTGAAAAATGCCGCAAGTTTGGTTTGTCTTTAAACCCCAAAAAGTCTCACTTTTCTATGCAAGAAGGTAAACTCTTGGGCCATATTGTGTCTCGAGATGGAATTAGAATTGACCCTAAAAGAGTTGAAGCTATAGACACAATAAATATTCCTAGGAATGTAAAAGAGATTCAGTCATTCTTAGGAAAAATAATTTTTTTGAGAATATTTATTCCAAACTTTGCTAAAATCGTGAAATTGATCATAGATATGCTAAAGAAAAACAGTGAAGTGAAATGGATAGCAGAAGCCAAAGCATCGTTCGCACGCATCAAAAAGGTTATGAGCAAGGCACCCGTACTAGCAAGCCCTAATTATCTAAAGGATTTTCTTATTTTCTCATTTGCCTCCGAACACACACTATTCGCGGTTCTCCTCCAAAAAAATGAAGAAGGTTTCGAGCAACCAATAGCTTTTTTTAGCAAAAGTATTAGAGACGCTGAACTTAGACAAAATATAATGGAAAAATAAGCATATGCTATGGTGAAGGCTTTAAAATCTTTCAGAACCTATGTGTTGCATTCTAAGGTGATTGCGTACGTACCCACTAGCTCCGTAAAGGATATTTTCGTTCAGTCCGACAGTGATGGAAAAAGCGGACGGTTGCTTGCCAAAATTCAAGAATTCGACTTGGAGATAAACCAATGAGACTTGTAAAGGGGCAAGGTTTAGATAAACTCTTAGCTGAATCAAATTTCAAAGCTCTTGGAAGAAATGGCCTACAAAGAGCTGAAGAGTATGTGGACATATATGAACTCGATGAAAAAATCACTGAAATTAGAATCGAAGAAAAGTTTGCTTCATCTTATTGGTATCGAGACATAGTGTCCTACTTGTTGACCTTGAAGTGCCCGAATGATTTACCCCCATCTAAAGCCACAATGCTGAAGATGCATGCAGTTAAGTACTATATATTTGAGAGACAATTGTATTGGAAAGATCCACTTGGCTTCCTGTTGGTTTGTCTGGTCGAATCAGAAACAGAGAAGGTCATAAGMCATTTTCACGAAGGAGTGTGTGGAGGACATCGMACTTAGAGGGAAATGGCTTATAAGATCCTGAGAGCAAGATATTATTGGCCCAAACTTTTCCCAGACATTAACTCTAAGGTCCGAGCCTGCAACTCTTGCCAATTGTTCACAGGTAAGCATAAGCTCCCAGCGATGCTGTTGGTTCCAGTCAAAACAAAAGCTCCTTTTCAGCAATGGGGATTAGATTTCATCGGAAAAATTAATCCTCATTCTAGCGCTCAGCATAGATGGATCCTGACTGCAACAGATTACTTCACCACATGGGTGGAGGCTATCCCAACCAGAAAGGATACAGATTCAGTGGTAATAGAATTTTTAGAAGAGAATATTTTATCTAGATTCGGTTGCCCTCAAAAGATAGTCACAGATAACGCTCAGGCTTTAAATCTATGGCTATGGTCAGTTTCTGCCAAAAATACAATATCGTGCTTGGTCATTCCACTGCGTATTACCCCCAGGGAAATGAGCTGGCCGAGTCTTCAAACAAGAGATTAATCAATATAATTAAGAAAGTGTTGAGCGAAAACAAGAAATTATGGCATGTGCATTTGAAATACGCTCTGTGGGCAAATCGGATAGGCACGAAAAAGTCTATCGGCACTTCTTCTTTCCAAATGGTATACGAGACCGATGTAGTGTTACCTATAAATCTAGCGCTTCCTGTAATGAAATTTTGGTAAGATGAGAAGGAAGAACCAAATCATGTCACAAGAAGGATAAATCAACTGATTGAATTCCAACAGCACAGGACCAAAGTGGATGAAACATTGCAGAAATACCATGACAACATGAAAGCGCTATTCGACCGTAAAGCCAAAGACAAACATTTTCTCCTGGGAGATTTGGTTTTAAAATGGGATGCAAGGAAGGAAAACTAGGCAAAACATGGTAAATTCAATTACATCTGGTACTGACTGTTCAAGGTAACAACTCCTGAGGGAAAAAATTCATTTCTGTTAGAGAATTTGGACGGTAAAATCCTCAACGCCCCTGTCAATAGGTGTTATTTAAAACATTATATGGAATAATTGATTTTCAAAACTCCCACTGTATATATCATTTGATTTTTCTTTTTATTTCATAATTTTCTTTGGTAAGTCTTCTTTAAAAAAAAAAAGAAGTAAATAAATAAATAAAAATAAAAATAAAAATAGGTTAATGTTTTTCTAGAAGTAGGGATATAAAATTTTCAATATATTCAAATCTTTTAAAATCCCTGATACTCTTCGTTATGTTCCTTTACAGGATCCCGGCTTGTAGCCCAAGCAAAGTTAAAGGAGGAAACAAATATCCATATTTCAGAAGATAAATTCGTTGAAAACAAGTGATATAGAGATTTCGGTTATTTCAAAAGAGAACGAAAAATGGTAAGGTAAAGGTGTGAATTCCAGAAAAGTCTATTTTTTCAAACAAAGGTTTTTAAAAGTGTGGTGATTGTCTCATAAGTGTGATATGTCACTAAAAGAATGATTTCTAAATCTAGGCCCTAAGAGTTTCACCTAGAATAAGATAAGAGGGTATTAAAATAAACAAGGAGAGGGAAGCGTCACTGACAAAGAGTTCCAAGAGTTGGGTCTAATTCCTGACCCCTGTTTTTTCGATTTCCAAGTCTTTCTTTGTCACCCCTTCCTATCCTTAGTTTTTCCTTCTTAAAAGACCAAACATATTTCCGGTTTTCTCATAGAGGGAGAAGAGATTATGTCTTAACTTTGGAAGCTAAAAAACAGTTCTTAAAAGGTAAAACAATCCTCACAACTCCTCACTCTTCGACTAAACAAAGTTATACTTAGGTCGATCCTAACTCTCCTAGATTTCTTAACAGTTTCCTAAGGATTTAGGCTTGCTCGAAGGAAGACCCCTCGAATTAATCTTCCCCTTTGTTTTTTCCTACAGGCTAAGGTGTTTTGAAAGTTTAGAAAAGGTTGGTCCAGGGTAATCAAAGCAAGTTGAAAGACCTCTACTATAAATTCTACATAGATACCATCCCTGGTATACTTACTACCACTGATTTCCCCCACTTCATTTTCAAAAAGTAAAATATGAGACAGATGGTGAAAGGAAATTCATATTTGATTGCCCCCATATAGTCCAAAAGATGATCAAAGGATATTCATTTAAATGATTTCCCTCGTCTTAGCATTTAAATGCATAATTATGATTCGAAGTGGTAAAAGTAAATTCAGTAAAAAGGGACAGATAACTTCATCGGGGTACTGAACAAGCTCGCTGGCAGTGAAGCAATATCTGAGGTATCTRTAAGGTTGTCATACATAAATTTAACTTTGTTCTKGTTACCAACCTTTTCGAAACCGGATCTTCATCCCAAATCCAGACAGGGTTGCCCGATTAAAAACATGAAATTTACTTCATTTGATGCAAGCCAAAAGCCCGCAAGATCTATTGGGTTTCCTAGGATTGTTTTTATCATCTTAAAGCAAACTTAAATTTAGTAGCGAGAAGGAGAAGATCATGAATGTGACTGAAGCTGAGTTTACATCATTGAGAGTTTTGAAAATCTTTTAAGAAGTAAATGTGAAATCTCTTTTTCCCTCTGTATCCCCTTCTTAAACAAGTTCTATAGAAAGAAGCCATTGAATCCATTTACCCAATAAAGGCAATAAGTCTACCTGTTCTCCTCATCTCACAAGGAGACAAGGTCCCCAATTGGAGCCTATGTTGAAACATATATTAATTTTTTTATCTTCAAAACTAAAATCTTCCTTCTTCGGGTTTCGTCTTTTCACGAAGCATAACCCTCACTATCTTTTCCAAAAGGCCGGTACCGAAATCCCAACAAGATTTATTCTTTAAATAATAAAAGGCAAAAAACCAAAAATGTTATAAAGGTCCCGACACGCTTTCTGTAAAATTATTTCTTAAATCACGAAAAGTTTAAACCCTAAAGGAGTTAAGATTAACCTTTACAAAGTTTTTCGGAATTTGGGGTTTACTGAGAACATAGGTTTTAATGCATTTCCAATCGTGGAATCCCGATCCCCGATTTCCCAAAATATGGAAGTTACTAATTATTAAAGACTAAATTAATCATATCGCGATTTCGGGATTCAGGATTCATCAATGACATTCATCTTGACAACACGATCCCCAAAATCCTGAAACGCGAAGTCCCAACTCTTAATCTGTGTTTAAAATAAATTAATTATGTTTTGGAAGTTAGTCCTTAATCTTGATTAATTAATTCACTAAAACAAAAATTTACAGCTTAAGTTAATGGTTTCGCAATTTCAGAAATAAGGATTCATCGATGTCATACCCTATGTATTTACGATCACTGAAATCCCAAAATTTTAATACTGATTAATTACTTTATTAAAACAAATTTAAGTCCTCATTTAAAATTATCGTGATTTCGCAATTTCGGAAATCGGGATTCAGCAATAACATAACTCTTGTCAACATGATCCCCGAAATCCCGAAACACGAAATCTCGTCTCTTAATCTATGATTAGTCTAAATTAATTCTGTTTTGAAAGCATGATTAATGACAATCAAACTTTTTAAAGGTTTGTTCACGTTTCAGTTTCCGATTGAATGAAATTTTCCGAATTTTGAATTCAAAAGTGCCAAAATGCGACCACTTTAATAAAGGATAACTAATGATATGTGACACTAATGCGTATCTTAGTAAATATCTACTGCATTAAATGTATTGAATTCTTGTCAACTGCATCATTCCCTTCATCTTTAAATGAATTAAAAGAGAGTTTAAAGGTCTGAGTTTCGCAACATATTCTATTTCGTACTATCAAGCATAAGACACATTTAGTCGAGCTCATACATGCCTTCTCTGTGATAGGTTTTCCAACTAACATAAAGTCATGGCACCGAAGAAAGAACTGAAGAAGAGTGAAGATACAGAGGAGATGCGTAACCCAGAAGGAGATATCATGTCCGACACTACGCCGCACGCCCTGGAAGAAAATGCTAAGAATGTGTTTTACAAAATTTGTCATTTCATAGTAATTCCAATGCATAAAATGTTTTATGGCTGTGAACCCCCTCACATTTCTGAGCCGGTCTCAGAAAATCTCAAAGCAATAGATGACTGGTTTGTTGATGAAAACTTCTCTTACATTAGGGTTTATGGGTGCTCAATTCTACCTCACGCACTTCCGAAATTCCTCCTAGAAAGAATCGTATTGAGGGAGGTAGCACATCAAATAGTGAAAGGTGGTATTGGAATAGAGCTAAAGGCAGCACAAAATAAATCCTGGCCAATCTTCCCTGTGTATGTCGGGAAATTTTCATTACTAAACCTAGGCCATTCTAAAGTGGAAGCTGAAGCTTTAGAAGAAATAAAACTGGTAGATATTGAGCACAGAAAGCATGACCCTTATCAATTAGTAAGCAAACATTTGATGCACTGTAACATGAAAGCTTATGAACATGAAAAATCTGTTTATGATGATATATTCAAGGAAGTTAAAACTTATGAGGAGGTATTGAAGAGGGTATGGGCCTCATCACTCGACTTACAGATTGGTTTCAAGTCCTTCCAAAGTCATAGGCGAAGTTGTTTGCCAAAAATTTTGCAGGGTGAGTCCATGACCCCTCCTCCAGCGCTGGAAGGGCCTCCCCCAGGATTTGAAACAGATTTACAGGATAAAGCAAATACAAAGGGAAAAATRAAGGAGACTGAAATTCCTTCACAAGAAATAAAGGTTCCTYAGACAGAAAAATCAGAGATAGGGAAAGGAAAAGAGTTGGAAATACCCTCGGAAATCCCTGAAAATATTCCCAAAAAAGTAGGAGGAACAACATCGACAGAACTTGGAAGTCCCATTACCTCTTGAACTTCATTGCAGTCTACTTATGGAAACCCCCAAGAGGGATCTCTATAGGTAAGTGATCTTGAGCCTATTTCTAGAGATGAGATTCCTCCCTCTGATTATTTTTTTAGTAAAAAGAGAAAGGCTATCCTAAAATAGGAAATGCATCCGAGAGGAGATATGATGATTAAAAAGCATAAGATCATTATAGATGGACAAAAAGTTAAAGAGGGAGAATTCGTTATAGAGATAGTAGGCACAATGGGAGCCTTAGCATCGACAAATTTATACTCTGTGGGTAGTTTGACAACTATGTTGGAGAAGAAAGATCAGATGATAGCTCAACTATAAGATCAATTAAAGGAGACTGAAACAAATATCAGTTGGGGGATAAAAAAGGGTCTGGAACGAGCTAGATTAAATGACGTTCAAGAGATTCAAAAACTGAAAGCAAGCTTAGAGGAAGCAAATCAGAAAATATAGGTCACTCAAGCACAGGTCATAAAGCAAGAGGAAATAAATAAACAATTACAAGATAAGATTAATTCCATTTCAAATCAAGTGGTAGAGCTTGAAATCTTCCAGGCCCAGGTATTGGAAATACATATGAAGATAGAAAAAGAACAAAGGGAGTGTTTTTTAATTTGGATTTTGTTCATAATTACTTTCAGGAAACAAATAAATTCTTGGAGAATATTCTCCAGAAAGAAAAAGAATTGAAAGCAGCCAAAGCAACTTTCCAAAAAACAGTGGCTCTTTCAACAAAAGAGGATTTTGGGGAGGCTCAAAAACTATATGTTTCAGAGCAGATTAAAGGTGATGTAATACTCAAGGTATGGGAGGCAGACCTCATAGAAAACAAAAGAATGACTAGAGAAGTTAATGACAACTGTCAAGGAATTTTTGACCTTTTAGAGAAAACTTCATTGAACATTGGTAAAAATCACTGTTCAGGGTTGTTAGGGGAAATTAACATTGTTAAGCATTAGATTAGATTCAAAGAGGATCCGGAAGAAATTCAGAAAGAGATCCCACAACTAAAGGTAATCAATCTCACTCAAATTGATAAATGGATAGTAACGCCTAACTTAAAACTACAAACTATCAAGTTCACAAGAAATATAATTGAAGACTGTCTTCCAGAACTGCAGAGAAAGTTTTTCTTATTTGAAGCAAAGGATATTCCAGAAGCTCCTAGAGTTTTAGTACAATTTCTGGGAAAATGTATTTGTTGTCTTAAAGTAGAAGGAGGAGTTTCATCAACGCAGACATGAAATACTCTCTTGAAGATTTTCATCATTTGAATAATAAAGTAGTTAGAATAGAAATGTAAACGGTTTGACATTGTTCATTCATGTAACCGTAGTCTTAGGAAGTTAGTTAATAACCAACGGGAAAAATGTTTGGTGATCGTGTATAAATATATTTTCACAAGAATGAGAAAGGGCTTTTGGTTTTTGAGAGAGCCGATTGTATTAAAAGGTTTTCCAATCCACTATGATATAAATAATACAGACGAGATTCTGAATTCTGTCAACTTGAAGCTATGTGTTCTTTTACCCTGTTTCCAATATTTTTCAATATTTTTCTTCTTACGTCTTTCTAATGAATGATCAACTATAAGTTTATTTCACACATCTATTGTAGTTTGAATTGATTTTATTATTAAATCATTTACATTTTTTCCTCTGTGATTGCTATCAGCAATTTCAAGACATGTAAGTCATTTGAATGATTATATTTTACACTTCATTAGAAATCTCGTTTTCCTCTTTGTCTCCTGTTACAATATAAGATTCTTTCGTGATTAAAGCCTCATATTTTCTCAGCAGTATTACTTTGTTATTTTACTATTCTCAAAATTGTTTCAAGTACAAGAAAGGGCCTCAACTGTTATTATGCTATTATTTTGAGTTCCAAAACTCTTTTTCTCTTTTCATCCCTTAAAAACTAAAGCAACAAATCTTCAAACTTTTCATATTTAAATAAAACTTTATTTTCCATGATTGTCCCAAATAATAGACAGCCCAACATAGAACCTGGCCTCCAATATCAAACTAGCATTGCTTTGAACCTTTTTAATGCTATTCTTCAAACAACAACTAACCAGTTTGAATTAGAACGTTCATGGACAGCTATTGAGAGAGATATCAGCATCCAAGAACAATGGGAAGCTAGACAGAGGCAGTTGAGAAATCAACTCCAATTTACCCTTCTTTTATATTCTTACCCTTTAATTACCTTTACCTTTACGAATGTCTTGATGGTATACTTTAGAGCCTTAAAGTATAAAATCAGGAACAACAACAGGTCTTTGTGGTACTTCAGGCTGACAACCCATGTTTCCATTCACGGGGGTGGTTGATTATTCAACCACGAATCCTTTCCTTTATTAACTAATTCTTTCCTCTAGAGATATCATGGCTCATAATTCAAGGCTTCACCCCCCCCAACAGTTAGTTATGGGCAATTGAACAATAATACATTTACATCGTCCACATGCCTTAGCATGGTAATCCTATTTTATGATTAATTACAAGCTGGGGGAAACAGGTGTGCTACAGATCAGATCTGAGAACTTTCATATTTCTTCTCATCTTCTTTTCTGCCATAAATTTAAATTCTTTGAACTTGGAAAAATTTTCATATTTATGCTTGATGAAATATACCCATGAGATCCTGCTAAAATCATCAGTGAAGGTCAAAAAATAATAACTTCCCCCCTATAGATTATGTTTGTACTAGACCAAACACAACTGATTATGAGATTGTATGGTAGGGAGACCTTGGACCATAGACTTCTTGTACAACTTACTAAGACTATCAAATGACAAGTGGCCCTATCTGTAATGCCACAACCAGGACTCATCGGGTTTAACAACAGTATAAGACTCAAGATTAACAATATTTTTCAGCTTCATAAGATACATATGGTTTATGGTCATTTCAACTTTAGCAATAATACAGTCACTGGGAGGTTTATCATGGATAACACAAACAAAGCCTTGAAAAAACAACATTGTATCCATTTTGAGATAGTTGGCCTACACTAATCATATTATGTTTTAAACCGTGGACATAATACACATCCTGGATATCCTTTTTTCTCATTTTTTCTAGAAAGAATATAATTTGTACCCTTTCCTTGAACATTTACCAAGTGATCATCTCCTAACTTAACTCTATTCTTGACAGAATCATCAAAAGAAAAAAATAATGCTTTGTTACCCATCATGTGGTTGCTACAACCACTGTCCAATAGACACACATTTGCATCAACATACTTTGTAGTGGCATGGTAGGATAAGAATAGAGTTTATGGTTCCTTGTCCTCCTCTGCAACATTTTCTTGCTCCATATCTACTTGTTTCTTGCAACATCCTAACTCATAACGTCCATATTTTCTGTAGTAGTAGAATTGGATATTGGATTTGTTGATCCATCTATTTTGACTGCGTCCTTTGCCTCAATTTATTAAGCTTTCTTGTAACTGATCTATATCAGTATGAGGTTTTTCGATGCTCTCTGATCCAAATATGCCTCTGGATCTTCCTCTTCCTCTATTTCTTCCACCATGGCCTCGTCCTTTGCTTATGGAGGCTTGAGTATGGAATTTTTTTTCCAGTGAGGTGTGACCTCTTTGAAGTCTTGATTCATGTGATAGAAGAAATCCCATGAGCTGATCTATTTGAAACTGTGATAAATATTTCTATTCTTCGATTGCAACCACGACCATGTAAAATTTCTCAGGGAGAATCCTCAACACTTTCTCCACAACAGTCTGATTTGAAATTTCTTCACGTTGGGTGTGAAGTTGATGCACTATGTGCTTGACCTGGGTCATAAACTGATCAATCGTCTATGAATCTTGTAGAAGACCTGAGGCGACAAAGAAACAAGAGAGTGGTTCCGCGGTGGAATAATTCTTTGGCTTGAAGCAGGTCAACAACACTCATTCTACTAACGCTGGTGACCTGGAGACATTGCAAGGCACCAATGAATTGTACAAATAATAGGGAAAAGGCCCTGATGAGAAGAGTTTCCAATTCACGGTCACCACTTCCAAGAGAACGACATCCCAAAACATTTCTCCAACGACCCACCCCGGTAAGAAAGCAACCCATAATTCTTCAAACGTAGGAGGACATAAGAACCCATCCTCATGGTAAAATTGATAGTTCTCACAAGCTTCCCACGAGGAAGAAGAGAAAAAATGTTGTAGGGAAAGTGGAAGAGCCCAGAACTAAAATTGAGGACACACCAAGAGACCACCTCATTACAGTCGAATATTTTAGGGACATAGCCTGCACGAGCAATTCGAGAGGTCCAAATTAATTTTTTTGGGGTAGAAGGGGACCAAGAGACCCCCTCCTTACATGCAAAGACTTCAGGGACACAGGTTGCATGAGAAATTTCAGAGGCCCAAATTAGTTCATTCCGGGCGGAAGGAGATGAGTAGTAGGAATATACCTTGCACCAGTGGGAGTTCTGGTCCTCATTCCCTAAGATGTTAATTGTATATCCAGAGAACAAGAGAGTGGTCCTGCAATTGAATAATTATTTGGCTTGAAATATATCTCTGGGCGCATCAAGAGACCATTTCCTTACAGTGAAATACTTCCACCCAAAATAGACTAATTTGGACCTATGGAATTCCTACTCTTGTGCTGCAAAGGGGCTATTTCATTCAATGTTGGTTTCTTTTCTAAAACCCCTTCCTTTGGTCTTGTCAGGGCTGCCATCGCTGATCCAGGAAGTGCCCTCCATTGTGGTTTATTTCAATTTGGGCCCAGGAGTGGGAACAACGTCTACATTGCTATCATCCATCGTCGTATCATCGTCCATCAGATCATCTTCTTCTGGCTCGAAATCAACTACATCAACCTCTGTGCCAACCATCAACGCAGGCGGGTAGGCTATATGAGTAGGGGGGGTTGCCTTGGAATTATTTGGCTTGAAATATATCTCTCGATGGACCAAGGGACCATCTCCTTTTTTGCTTCTGGGCGGAGGGAGATGAGTAGTAAGAATATGCCCTGGAGCACTAGAACTTCTAGTCATCATGCCTGAAGGTGTTTAATGTATCTAGATAGAACTATTGTCAAACTACTGCCATAAGTTAACGAGAATGTTCATTTTCTCAAGATGATGTTTGAAAGGAACATTCAAAAGGGATAATATAACCCTCCACAAATCTTGGTTTAATGTGTATCAATGGGAGATCTCCTCTAGCCTTTCGGTGATCAATGAAAATCTCTATGGTTCGTGCATAAGGAGTTGTCACCATTAAAGCTTACTAATTGCATATTTAGAAAAAAGTGCGAAGGTGGTGGTGATGATGAAGAGCGATTAAGGATCAGAGATTTCATGAAGCCGCCAACTAGACGACGCGCGAAAGAGATTGCATGATGCTTGAAATGAACACTTGGAAAGGATAACACAACCCTTCAAAAATATTGGTTTAATTCGTATTAATGACATATCTCCTCCAACCTTTCAGACATTAATGACAATCTTAACGGTTCCTGCACGATGATCTATTAACATTAAAGCTTAATAATTTCATATATAGAAAGGAGTGCGAAGGTGGCAGGGATGGTGAAGAGTGATTAAGCATTGGACATTTCATCAACCCACCAACCCGTGAAAGAGATTCCAAGAAATGGCCAAGTATGGAAAGCGGTCGGTCAGGCTTCAAAACAGGGTCACAAGTTATACTCAGGAGACGTGAGGGGTCATTGGTCAAATTGTATGTCTCCCAAATTTTGACTGCAAAATGTATAACACGGAACAAGGAACAATGACAGATTTCGGTGGTCAATTTGTATATCGCAGAATTCCAGGTGTTGTTTGTAGTTCGTGGAACAATGGAAGCGCAATGTTGAGCAATCCTGGTCGGGAACCGACAATGTAAATAGTGGCCAAGTATGCAATGGGGAAGTGGTTGCTCAGACTCATGATATAAAAGCATGAGACATATTCGGAATAGATCATATTGATAGGCTTGAAAACAAGGCCACAAGTTATACTCATGAGACGTGAGGGCCCGATGGTCAAATTGTATGTATCCCAAATTTTGATTGCAAAATGTGTAACACAGAACATGGGACAACGACATACTTCGATGGTCAATTTGTATATTGTGTAACTTTTAGTGTTGTATATAAAAGCATGAGACATTCGAAAAAATGACTAAGTAGCCAGAAAGGGAAAGTAAAGGAGAAAAATAAAGGGGAATTTGGTTGTCAATTTGTAGATTGGGGAAGTCTGGGTGTTGTTTGCAGGCAACGAAACAATGGAAACACAACGTTGAGCCTGCCTACCTGGGAACCTACGATCCAAAAAAGTTTTTGAATATGGAACAGGGAAGCAGTCGAACAGAGTCGTGATATAAAATCATCAGTGAAAATATGAACACATGAATCTGCCAACCCGCACACCTAGACATTTTCTGAAAAATGGCTAAGTAACCAGAAAGGGAAAGAAAAGGGAAAAAGAAAGGGGATGGAAATTTTCGGAAGCAGGAATTGGTGTTAAGAAAGCCTCATTGATGGTCTTAACAATAACTATGAAGTGCATTAAACAGGTGAACAAGCTCTTCAATCAAGGAATAGATAAGGCAAGTCACGCTTATAGCTTCCAGGATGTGTTTGCATAAGAGAAGCATTGAAAAGGCACAGGAAAATCAATTTTGGGATGTTTAAGTAAAATTATTGTACTATCAACTTCACCGCAAGTATAACAATGACAAATTTTAATTTAATTTTCTGTGGTTGATATGATAGTTCCATTGGACTTCACATAGCATATATCCTTTTATTTCAAAATATTTCTGAAGATGAATTTTGGTAAGTTCATCGATCAAGTAAAAGTGTTAAAACAAGACACATACTACATTTGTGTTAGAGAGCTTATATTAGAAGGCAAAGAAGGTCCTGTATATTCCTTAAGATCATAGAAAAACCACCAAGATCCTGAATGTATCATTAATTTTCCAGAACAAAGAATACAACCAAGAGCCAAGTAAACACCAAATGTATCGAAAGTCGAGGCACAAGGAAAGGCATGAACACATAAGGTGCCAAGGGAGATCCCACAAGGGTCCATAGAGAAGTACGCATCGACCTATGCATCAAATAATTTGATATAAAAAAAAACAGATGTGGCATTGGTTTTCTCTTACATGTGGTATATGTTCCCATGGGAAAATAACCGGGCCCATGAGAACCTTGAACTACAGTAGGAAAGCACATGAACAAAATTATTCCAAACACAAGACAACACAAAACCAACGAAGATTTGGCATTGTATCCCAGCTATAACCAAACCCCCAAATGGGCACCAAGAAACCTGTCGATTACTATTTTACCATGAAGCAAGATCACTATGGACATTTGCTTCTGATAGTGCCATGTTCTATCACTATCAGTTTTAACAATGCCAAATTTCCAATTTTATTGGAAATGCCTGATGGTTCTGTTCATAGGATCAATCCATTTCGAGGGTTCAAAGGATGCACCTGATTTATTCATAGTTGGATACTTTATATGGGGTTTATCGTCATGCTTCCCATTTCTGGACTGAACAATCTTATGCGCCTCCTCTTCAATTTTCCCTGGCACTGAAAAATTCTATTCATATCCTCATTGGGTGGCATGGACATATACAAATGAGATTGTTTCATTTCCTGCTAACGCTTAATATAAATTTATCTTTTATTTATTTATTTATTTTTATTTTTTCAGCCGATATGCAGTATTGCATTGTCCTCATTTAAGGTAAATTTTCTATGGACCCAAAAGTCGTGCAACATGTAGACATTGTTTCCTTTTTCTGTAGGTATACTTTATATGGAAATTCTACTAACCTAGGAATCACATCTTGTAACAGAGGCTGTCTAATTGTACAATGTACAATTATGTTTCCGATGGTTCAGATGGCAACGT
>JASDQU011505909.1:11374-29999 GCA_032191745.1 Picea mariana | reverse complement strand
TATCCAAAACCAATCACATCAATATATGCTTATCTTGTCATTTCGCTCTTAGAGCATTGTTCCCTATCCAAAACCAATATAACAGATTGCATTCTAGGGAAAGCCTCAATCTTCTCCTCATTCTGGCAAGCACCGGATGGGGCCACACTTATCTCGATTGAAATTTCCCATTTACCCGCCTACGTGGTTGGCTGCGCCCCCTCTCCAAAGTCGTTTGGGCTGCCCGAATCGCTTGGGGAAAATATTCTCAGCCCGAAAACTCTCCTTGTACTCAGCCAGAAAACTCTCAACGTACCCTGCAGATTGTGCTATGTACCCTCTTACCATGGGACACATCATTCAAAGCCTCGTCGTTGACATGTCAACTTAGGGACGCCATAGTACACGGAGTTTAATGTTGTTGATATTGACTTTTTAATGCGCCCAATTTTGGATTTTCACATGCCCGCCTCAATTAACAAGCCTGATCCATTCTGCTAAGGATTTTAGGGAGTATAAATCTCCCTCTTAATCCTAGCTTCCGTGCAATATTCTTTTAATTTCTCTGAAGTGAATTCTCCTCCATTATCTGATCGCAAGGTAATCATCTTCCACTCTGTCGGGTTTTCTACCAGCGCCTTAAATTCTTTGAATTTGCCAAACACTTCATTATTTTCCTTCAAAAAATAGATCCAAGTTTTACGTGAGTAGTCATCAATAAAAGACACATAATATACATACTTGCTTAGTGAAGTTGTTGACATTGGTCCACACACATCCGAGTGCATGATGTCCAATACTCTTTTGGCTCTGTTATCACCGTTGGGAAAGGAGTGCTTCATGTTCTTTCCTTGTGCGTAACCTTTGCACACATCGTCTAGTTTTTCTTGGATCTTTGGTAGTTCCGTTACCATCTTTCTCACACTCTGTAGGGCCTTGTAATATAGGTGAGAAAATATCTTATGCCATAATTCACTGGGATTCACAGTTTTTATGAGGAAAATCACTCTATGGCATGGGGTAAACCACAACAGACAGAATGACTGCAAAAATCAACTCTAATACAAAGTATGCTATATAAATGAAAATGTTAACAAGACAAGATAAAGAGCCTACCTTGTCCGGACGTTCGATGAAGACCATCGTTGAGCACTTGACTCAAAGCTTTATACCTACAACTTGTCCTCAACAACCAAGATATGAAATCATATGGTTACAATACATAATGTTAGCACATACAATAACATAATCCATTAATATTCATAACAAATACGCCCATGGAATAATAATTCAAATATTTACAAGATATCAATTGGACGAGAAAAGAGTATTTCTATTAAAAAATGATCAACAAAATTGTATGAGTGACAAACTTTTGTGTCGGCACGTCTCGAAACTGAGAAACTAAGTTTCTTCCAGTTGGGTCTCTACCACTTCAATCATCCACCAAAAGCAAGCTCATATAAGAGAGGAAATGAAGTTCTCCATCAAAGAGGGAAGAGATTGGGGGTTGAACAATGTGTTCATACTTTAAAGGACAAAGGGATGCAGAATAAAAAAGAAGTGAAAATTCCTCTAGAGTATCTTTGCTCTCAAAAGTTGAATTCTCTCCTCCTCCACAGTTTGGATATGGCCCAATTTATAGTCTTCAAATGGAACCAAAGAGTCGAGTCAGAATGTTTCCAGTGTATGGAAGGTCAAGGATCATGGATCTCGTGACGTGACATGGAAACCTGAAACGATTTTTAATTTTGAGCACCAAAATCGATGTACGCGGGATGTAGTGGTGCAATCTACGTATGTGCATGTTGTCTAATCAGTAGGGCATGTATATGTGGAAACATATGATTTTTTGGCTCTGGGAGGTGAAAAGGGGACTTCAAGTCTGCATAGGGAAATTTAAAGGCCTTCTAAGCAAGTTGCATGGGGTGAGGAAAAACTTGCTATAACAGATACCCCCTAATGTTTGAGGTCAGAGGATTATCTATGATGGCCTAAATACATTATAATTCCCAAAAGTGGAGTAATGGAGACTCAGCTGGAAGAACTAGTTTCTCATGAGAATGTTACAATCCATTATGACTTTGTACACATGGTTACCAATATGAATTACACTGCATATCCATGTGGAAATATACCAAATAGTTGTTCATGGCCATGAATAGGAAATACAAAGTAGATACATGCCATAGGATGTCATATTCACGAACAAGGCCCATTGAAAACCAGTCTCAAAGTCAATCTGAAGATATTTGTATACAATGGAGTACAATCTGATCTCCCATGATTACTGAATTTTGTTGAAATAATGTAACTGGAAATAGTATTATTATTATTATTGATATATTATTCATAGCATCAATCCCCATTGTGGATTGATCATGTCAGTTATTGTAATAGGACCAAATCCCCTTTTGTGGATTGGTCAAAAGACAATTGTAATAGGCAGAATAAGAAGTTGGCCCCAACAGATTTTAAAGAAGCCCAGAAATATAATAAAGGTGGGTTTACCCACCCAGTTTGAGAAGCCGGCCCTGCCAGTGAAGAGACACTTCACACATGCCAGACTTGTATAAATAAAGGAGGCTAGCACCTCACTTAGACACAACTCACTTGCTCATTTTGAGAGACAAGTTCAGATCTGCTACCGGAGAAGAAGGAGAGAGAGAGTGGCGCATATCTAGGAGAGGACTTTCTGTATTTGTTTAAGAGATCTCTTGGCATTGTATTGGCTATCTATATTAAGGAAGTTTTGTTGGGTTTTCTTCCCCTAGAGGGTTTCCCAGAACAAATGTTGTGTCTCTTGTGATTGTGTATTTCTCAGTGATCTTGGATTATGCTATTGTTATCTAATGAAATGCAAACATCTATAATAATGGCTTAAACATTAACAAATTCATATAGGTACTGGTCCAATGAATGTTAGCAACAAATCAGGAAAGATGCTACTATAAACTGATGTCTTCAAGCCTTCTACACAATCTTCCAAAGGAGCAAGTCTACATCATGGGAATAGAGGAGTCGAGGTCGAACACAATGAGACTTCATTTGATTACCGGTCATTGAGGAATACCGTTAACAAACGCGAGACAACCTATCAATAATGAAAGTAGGTATCAAGGCACCGAGTACATTCTTACAAGTGTGAATAAAGGTGTTGAGTTTGAACACTTGAAGAATCCATCGATTAGGAGACATTGATGTATTCCCAATTGTCGATGGAAATAGAACCTGCCACTGATGACTGCAAGCCTCTAGGTACTCATTGGAATCTAGGCCTCATTTCCAGAATAGATGAGCTGAAGTTGATGGAAGGAGACCCGCTAAAAGGAGAGAATTAAGGCATTTCTCATCAGTCAGCACGAGGTACAAAGAAATAGCTTGATTATTTGAAGGAACTCAGATGAAGAGGATGTTCATGAACCAACGACCCTGTGCATCTTTCACATGCAACAGATGCAAGCAATGCACGGAAAATACCCTATGAATAACATCCAATAAGGAAAATTGTCGACAAAGGCGAGGAAACCACTAATAAGGCTAATGGCATCYAAGACACTGCATGCATCCCAATGTGTGAATATATTTCTTGTCGWYGAACATAAGGGAAACCCCCCAATCARCGACTAATGAGGAGATGTYRACTGATGGGTTCAAGGTTATCTACCCATAATGAAAGTAGGACCAGGGTGCACGGTAGGACTACAACTTCATGTAACTTTGAGACACACTGAGGGTATGGCCGACATGAAAAGTCAAAAGTTATGAGGAATGGATGACACAATATTATAGACTTTCTTTGAACAAGTGCATGAGACATATGGAGAACTTTGGCATGATAAACTCGGCGATGAAACTTTGTGGTGCAGGAGGCACCAATCAAACTCTCCATAGGGACTGGAAGAGTAACCAGTCAGAGGAGTAAACTCTAAGTAATGATCTCAGCTTCCTAAGGTCATGCTAAACCCAAAATTTGGATGCCAAGTGGACTTAAAAGTTTGTGCTATGTTCAAAGGCGACACGAATGCTGCCAACATAAGATAATATTCTCCCCCCCCCCATCTTTTTTTTTACATAGAAAAATGAATGCTATGATACAGAGGAGAAAACGAGTGTTGCAAGTAAGAAACTAGTTCCAACAATAAAACATACCTATTATCAATGTAAGGAGGTGCATGTGGGGCATGGACACTCGGGGGAATGTTTCCTCTTAGGGTACAAGGTGTCAAGATGCAAAGGATATAAACAAGGTTCTGCTTGGATGGTGATGCAAATTGTTGAGGTAATAGGCTTATAAAGAGAAAACGAGAACCAAAAATAGGCTCAATGCTGCAAGCAAGATAATGGAATGCAATTACAACTTAACTCCAAAGAATGTCCTTTTTCATAAATTTAGTCCTCTAGGCCCGAAAAAGTATAAAAAAATACCCATGAGAACTCTTCTAGCCACTAGTGACTAGAGTATTCATTTTTTGAAATTAATCTACTTGGTTTGAAAAAGGGTTAAACTTACACCAAATAGACATTCTTTCAAATCCATTTAACGAGTGTGAAAGAGACAAGTTCACTCAGAAATCTTTTCTCTTTTGAGAGAGTCGGAAAAGATCTTAAACAAGACATAGTGGGAGTCCCATAGTTATAGGTCAGAATGCTTATGAGTAAGAATATGAGGTTCGAACGCAAAGTCATATTGGAACTATAAGGGACTCTTGGTCTTATGGAATAATTTCTGCATGGGCACCAGATGGCACAAAGTTTCTAACTAGGGAACCCATGTTTGGTAAGCCTCTACCATTCAATAACGACACTTCTAATAACAATAGGAAGGTTTTGTATCGCTAATAAATGGGTCTGTGCCTAAGGCATACAGATCACAGTCATAGGATAATGTAAAAATCAAAAATGGAGTGAAGACCTATCCTATAAGCTAGTCAAAGAAAATACCTGCCGAAGTCACGAATGGGCGGAAAGATGCTAGAAATTGCAAAAATCCCTGGAAAAAACCACCAAAACCAACTCCTTTGACTGCACTATTAGTCCACTAGGTCAAAAAATTAGCAAAAACTATGTCACGTGGGTAAAACTTTTCTACTAAAAGTAAAAATAACCAATTTTACCATACCATTTGAGTTTTTTACCCACATAGTGGATTTTGGACCAATTTTCCCCACAATGTTCAAGTGTCAATTGTAGGAGCTACGAGCGACAGAATTAACAACCGTCTAGACCAAGTAAGTGTTCTTTCCCTCCTCTTCATTTCTGGTGGTTTACAATTTCAAATTAGACCCCATTTTTTTAGTTTTAAAGGGAGCAAACTATGAATTAAGGTGTACACTGGATGTAGTTCATCGGGTCACGTATATGGAGACATGTACTCGGGAAAGGAAAATACTTCCCGTGTATATGTGGCCCTACATGGGACTGTTAACATTACAACCCATGTACAAGTCCGCAAACTAGTTTTTAAAAGAGTTTGACTCAAAAAAGGGTTTTATTTTTGCAGGATGCTACTTGAATGGAGAGAGAGAGAGAGTATGAGGAAGTAGTTTCAGCAGTGGAAGGAGAAGTGGGGGCCCAACTTGCCCTAAAAAGATGTGGGCTTTACAAGTTTTGGGCTGTCAAAGGAATGAGGGCTCAAGTGAGATTGCTTCAAATGCTAGTAAAATTTTGGGATCCAGATACAGAGGCCTTCAATCTCGATGGGAAACCATTGATGATTGAAATAGAGGACATATGTTTCATCACAGGATTATCTCATCAGGGTGAGGTGGTGAATCTCAAATTTTGGGGAGTTGGGGGTGGTATGAGCATAGAGGACTACATTTCCACCCATTGTTTTGCAGGCACAAAAAAAGTAGGGAGTCAACTCCCCATCAAGGCGATCGAGAACATGAATTTAAAGATCATTGCTCTTGTACTTACATGGATCACGGGGTTGGCCTCATTGCACTAGGAATCAAGGCGACTCATGTTTTACACAGTGGAGTGCTTGCGACCCACAGTTTACGACTAGTGTACCTCACTACTGGCTAACATGAAGAGCCAGCTGAAAGATTGCAAACAGGGGAGGAAAAGAAACTCCAGGTTTGCATCCAACTTATGTAGTTTTTTCTTTGAGTGGGTTCCAGGTTTGAGCCCTAGAATGGATATCATTCCACGTTGACTGCGCGATCCAACCATGTCACGGTGGACCAAGGTGATGAGGCGGTTAAGAGGTGGTAGGGTACCAACCCCCTACAATGATGAGTTCTTCTGGTGGCATTGGCAGGTGATAGCCATAGAAGACTACCCTTATGCTGGGATCAACTACAGAGGAGATCCAGATATGCCTCTGCCACCAGACTCTGCCTACGGTGATATAGGTATGAAATTTTTTATATATTTCATTTTTTTGTGTTTTTTCAAAATATAAAAAAAATCGCAAAGATTTTTTGGATGGTATCAAGTATTGACAATTACTTTGTTACATAGATGTGGGTCTGCCACAGCCATATGGATTCCCACGACATCGTCGGAGGAACCAGGGAGATGAGCCAGTGGGAGGAGATGCAAAGAGAGTGCTACAAAATGTGCATTGGAACCTGTCTCATTTGACGTGCATGATTCCCATGGTTTAGGTGGAGGATCTGCCAAAGGCTATGACACAGTAGGTGGTGGGTGTGCCTTGTGCATGGGTGCGACTCTTCCAGTGTCTCGAAAACGCCATAGTATGCTATCATGAAATGCATTAGACGCCACATGCATAGATTCCATGGTCATTATATCTACCGGTCATATATGTATTTTGAGGGTGTGAGTCCCATTTTGTACTATGGTACCATATTTTTGGAGGGATGAAATATAAAAAACATTGGTCCTCATCTTTACTTATACATGTTACTATGTGTACATTGGTGAATGTGTTTTCTTTACTTTAGTTATGTGACAAATTCCAATCTAAACATAATTAGCATATGCATCGAATACATAATTAGAACTTCTAGGTATATGATTATAAGTAATAAAATCAAAGTGTCGTTCCAAAAGTCATACCCGTAGGAATCGTCAGAGTAGAGTAGGGTCTCACACATGACAACTGTCGTTCAACTAACATACTACTAACTGGGATTCCAAGTGAACTTCTAAAGACCAAACACCATGTGAAGTGGCATCGTGTAAAAGCTCTATAATAACGCTATATTCAACCACATTATTCGTTGATGGCCCTAGACAAATGCCACCTGAAGACACCAGTTGACCCTCGGGTGAGTAAACGACCCAAGCGGTAGAAACCAAGTTTCATGTATGACGACTAGCACCGTCTATGAATCCTAAATACACTGAAGATTCCATTGACATCTACCAACCAAGGGAAAACTCGATAAGCAAGTCGATGACACAAAGGAAAAGATATATATACACTAAGATACACTAGTATACAAAGAGTCACGCCCAATATTTTGGGCTCAAGCATAATATATTTTCAAGTAGAGCCCATTTATGGGCTCACACAGCATATTCCCTTTATAATCTTCCAATTCATAGGCTCATTTTTCTAAAACACGTCACACGATATAAGGACCGTGCCACATGGGGTTGAACTTGCCTGCCCCCAATGGTTCTTTGGTTTGTTCATACAAGACGACCAAGCCACCCTCAGCGTACTGTCGAGGACAGACAAACCTATCATACTAAAACTTGACACAGTGTTTATTCGCTTCGATAGCCGTAGAGGCATCTCAACGTTTCTCATCTAGGTGCTTTAGGTGTATGAGGCGTTCTTCAAGATCGGAAGTGTCGGGTGTTGGGCTCTAAATATGTCTTAAAATATAACCTCTATGCATCATCCAAAGGTAGGCATTGGCACAAGCGTTTTACTTGTCACCTATGTAGGGTCTTACCTTCCGTTTTCAATACCCGTCCTCCAGAGATGCAACCCCTGCAAAGGGACAACAATCATAACAAAAGGAACAACAATCGTTCTGTTCAAATGAACAACAAAAGGAACAAAAATCGTGACAATGGAACGAAAATTGTTATATTGGGATGAACTATTGTTATATTAATTGAGTTGTAGTACTTTCCCAACTATCTAATTTGTCAACCCGGGGTTCATAAATTGACGAAGCACACGCAAAGTATATGCAAGATTGAAGCGGGACTAATCTAATCTAATGTTTAAGCTACAACTGAAATTGAATCATTAATCTAACACACGACTGAAATTGAATCATTAATCTAACACACGACTGGAATTGAATCATTAATCTAACACACGACTGGAATTGAAATTAATCTAGTTGCGTAAATGAAATTACTCTAAGAATGGGAAATTGCGTAAATGGAATTAATCTAGAAATGGAGAACTACATGAAGGAAAAGCAAGTACAACATGTGAAGAGTTGAATGACACAACAACATATGTGAGATATCACCAATGAAGAAATCTTATATAATAATAATCAAATCAATCTTTATAAAAGAATAATAAAAGCATGAAAACCAAAATCATGAATCAAATCTAAGAATCCCTTTCTCTTTCGAATCCTAATGACTAGTCTAATTCTAATTGCATAATCTAACTCAATTCTAATTCTTCTTCTACTTGAATCCTCATGAAGAGAGAGCACTCTCTTTTATACATGAGAGTCTTGAAGATAAGATAACCATCTCATTATTATAGATCCACTTCTCTCTCAACCTATTTCTCATTATTACAAAATATAATCCTTTCAAATCCTCACACATATCTCTCATATATCTTCGATAACATATTCCAACCAAATCTCCGTGATCTTCTCCTTGGAATGGGCTTGAATTATCTCCTCAAATCTTGAAATGGTGGAGGAATTATTCGAGAAGTCCTTTTGAATTAATCCTTCTCATATTCCTACACATTACAAAGCTCACACATATTTGAGATATATATGAAAACATGTTGATTTTCTAACATTTAATCACAAATTCCTTTTAAATACTAAAATGAATAAAGTGGAGAACAATAAGGTGAAACCCAAGTATATTTATGGAAATGATATCGTGAAAGGTTAATGGGGAGACGAAATGTGGAGAATGATGAAGGGAAAGATGGATGAAAATAAGACATTTCTGAGCCCCAACATCGGGTAGGAGCTTAACTTCTAGTCTAAGGGAAGTGATTCCGCATTCAATTGGAAGGATCGACTCCACACTGTGTACTAAATGAAAATGAGAAAAACCGGTGGAAGTCTTAACCGAGGTTTGGTATGCCTAGAGCGCAGGGTAAATCATTAAATCCCGGTCAGATTTTCTCTAGTTGACAGTTTTTTGCAAAATGGTCTTGAGAGATTTGTTCACAGCCTCTACTTGTCCATTTTCCTAGGGATAATAAGGGGAATAATGACCATGCTTAAACCCCAGTTTTGATGCTAACTATTTCATCATTTCATTCTGAAAGTGACTGCCATGATTACTGACAATCTCCCTTGGGATTATGAACCGGGCTATAATTTGGTTGAACACGAAAAATGTTGCAGTATTACCATCGGATTTAATAGTAGGCATGTCCTCTACCCATTTAGTAAAGTAATCCACAACCATGATAATATGTTAATTCCCCCCAGCCGAAGTTGGGTTATAGTCCATAAAATCCACCCTCCGCTTGGTGAAGGGACCGACGGTGATGACTGGGTGAAGAGGGGTTGAATGCGAGCGCATTTTTCGAGTGAACAGCTGGCCAGGGTGACACTTCTTGACCTCTTTGACCCAATATTTAAAAATTGACGACCAAAAATAACCAACTCGCAATATTTTTTGGGTTGTCGCAAGCCCAGATAGATGACCACCACAAGCGCCACTGTGACAGTCGTTAATAACGAACTCAAATTATTTGTGAGTCAAGAAATGACGCAAGATATTATCTATGCCTCGACGATACAAAGTGTCGCCGACAACAAGGTAGTTTTTATCTTGATGTCGTATACGTCGTCGATCGTCTCTTGACAGATGCTAAGATAACTTCAAGGTTTGAAGATAGACCAAAATTTCTCCATACCAGGGGTCCAATGACAAGATAAGGGAAATATGTTCATCCTTGAATGAATCGTCATGAATGATGTCCTCATCCAATCGAGGGAAGTCAGATATCAACTCGAAAAAAACTAGTGATTTCTTAGACTTTACCGAAGCAAAGTCGAGATCAAACTCTTGCAAAATGACAATCCACTTATTGTATTTTCCCCCTATGATACGCCTAGTAAGGACATATTGAAATGGATTGACATCAGCAACTACGGTAGTCCTTCAAAGCAATATATAATGTTTTAATATTTGAACCACGTGTACAACAACCAAGGTTATCTTCTCAACGTGAGAGTACTTAAGTTTAGGACCAACTAAGTTTCGAGTCTCAACTAGGTAGTAGACAATGTGCTCATGGAGCTCATCGTCCTCCTGAACCAAAACCATACCAACTGTCCCTTTAGACGCGGTGATATAAAGCAAGTAATCTCTATTGTAGTCCAGAGGCTTCAACAGAGGTATCGATACCAAGGCTTTCTTAATAGCATCGAAGGATTCCTGGGCTCGCTCATCCCATATAAACGGAGTGTCCTTCTTCAAGAGACACATGAAACCCTTAGTTATATTGGCATGGTTTACTATAAACTGACGCAATAAGTTAGTCTTCCCTTGTAAACCCTGAAGTTGATGAATGTTGCACGGGGGATGAAATCAAAGTATTGCCTCAACCTTCATAGGATCCACCATGATCCCATTCTCATAAACTAATAATCCTAAACGATGACCAGACCTAACACAAAAGATGCACTTGTGAGGGTTTAAATGGATGTGATAATAACGACATCTCTCAAATAAAAGTCGAAGTGAGTAGAATGATCCACTCTCTTGCGAGAGTGAGTAGTGAGATCGTCGAGATAAGCTTCGAAAATATGTTTCAGATCGTGAAAAGAAAAGGCCATGCCTCGTTGGAAGGTTGCTTCGGCATTTTTAAGGCCGAAACACATTTTCCAGTATGCAAAAGTACCCCAAGGACAAATAAATTTTGTCCTATGTTGATCATCGGATTTGATCTGAATTTGATTGTATCCTGAAAATCTATCCATAAAAGAAAAAACCTTGCTTCTAGTGCACTCATCGAGAATCTGATCAATGAAAGGTGTTGGGAAGTTGTCTTTAGGACAAGCCTTGTTCGGGTCTCGAAAATCCATACACACCCAAATGGTTCCTTGTTTCTTATTCACAGGAATAGGGTTGGATATCCATTTAGTCAAGGGAACCGGGTAGATGAAACCAACATTAAGTAGTTTCTCTAACTCTTCCTTAATAGCAAGGGCCTTCCTAGGATTAACAACTATAAGTCGTTGTCGAACAGGTTTAGCATCCAGATAAATCTTGATATCATGTTCGACAATGCGAGGGTCGATTCTCAACATCTCTTCATATGACCAAGAAAATATGTCATGAAATTATTTGAAGAGATCGGTGTAGATCTGAATTTCCTTAGGCGAACAATCTGCACCGATATATACATTTTTAATTTTTCTAGGAATTCGAGAGATGTCGATCGTGATGATAGGAAAGATAATCGCCATGTTTCCTTTATCATAAATGTCATGTGTATCTAGTGGAACTATGGCATGACCGATCATCTCACTCAAGGTAGATATAAAATTGTCCTATTCAATCCTAATAAGTTCTGGGAGGAAGTAATGGAGAAGATGCATATCGTCCCATGGCCTATCAAGACCATTCATGGCATCTAATATGGATTCATTCGAAGGTAAAGTATCATCGAGGCAATCGTGTGAACAAGATGATTATGTGGCCCATACGGGCTTGAGAACATGATCCTCCTTGTCTGTCTGTGAGGAGACATGATCTGGGTCAGCAATTGAGTCAAGAACAACCTGATACGATATCTCTACCACAAACAATGGCATTGCCATTCCAATATGTGACTGACCTTCACAGGACATGGTCGAGGAAGGTAGGGTCCAAGGATCATTGAAATACGAAGTACATAAAGGAACAAACCTCATTGACGAATAAGACCTACTGGACATGGAATAAATGTGATGAATTGGTGCCATGAAATCAAAGGCACCCATGAGGGAGGAATACATTCTGACACCAATATCCTCAGTTGTTGGCTAAGAATTGTCGATCACTAGGATCAAAGGTCCAACTGATGCATTGGGACTAGAATGCGCAAAGGAAACTAATCAATCGTCATGATTTTCCCTTCGTGAGGAAAACATAAAGTGCGGAAAACAGATGACACGACTGCAGCCATAGCATAAGTCCAATTACACCCTAGCAATAAATTATAGTCAAGGGGCACATCAACCACCTCACTCCACCTCCATTGTCTTTCCACCTAACTAGATTGGAAAGGCATGAATAATTCTGTGGGAATGGAAAGAACGACCATCAAATGCGGTCAACATAGTCGGAGATTGAGAGAGGGTTGGAGAGACAATGAATTTCCAACAAGTTAGGGACATCATGCACATTGCGATGCCTTCATCAATAACAATACATTTGATGGTATATTTCAAGTAATCCACATGGATTTGAAAGGCCACGTGGTAAGGCAAGTGAGGCTTCACATCCATGACATCAAACTTGATAACCTTAGAGCCCCATGGGTCTAGAGCTCCTAAAGAAGATAGCAAGGCATTCCTCTGTGAAGGACACGTCTGGAGCACCTCCAAATCCGACATCACACAAGGGGTTCGACCAGATATTTGACAATCGAATAGTTCTAGGAGACTCTAGAATTAGGGTTGTGGGTAGATCGTTTTAGTACTCCTTTTAGAATATGATGTGGAGGCTCTGGCTTTTTGATCTGGAAAGGTGTTTTCGGAGGAGGGGGAGAGTCTAGTCCTGGAACAGTCTGTGAAGAACTGTAATCGTGAGATCGAGTGGCTACATTAATCTAAGACTTGACCATATTTACACATAGACGGTCACCTTCATGCGTCGGGGGGTTTTGATTCCCACTCGACGCATTTCTGGCATTAGAGGAGCTCGAGGCCATGTTGTTAGAAAAACAGGATCGTAGAGCAATAAAATAAAATAAATGAGGAAATAAAACATAGAAGATACACAATACAATAGAGACACAGATATACATGGTTCACCCAATGTGGGCTATGTCCACCAAAGAAATTGCCAGGTCCTTTCTTTATTGTTATCCATCAAATGAAGGGATACAACCTACAACAAACCCATTGTAACTTCCTCTTCTTTCTCTCATAGTCTCCTATCTCAGAATATAGAATTCGCAATGATACATAGCCGCAATACATTTCCCTCATAAAAGAGGGTTTCCTTCTAGGGAAAAAAACCCTAACATAACTTCTACCGTCAGATATGCGACCTTATAATGAATGGTCCAGATTTACAATGAAATTACAAAATACATTTACAAGGCAATCTTTCCTTCAGGGGCTTCGCCCCCAAATCCCCATAAGGGAAAATTGTCCCCCAAACCCTCGTTGAGGGCCCGCTTGCCCTTGGACCCCGCAGAGGGGGTAACCCCCTCTGTAC
Source organism: Picea mariana (assembly GCA_032191745.1). NCBI lineage: Eukaryota > Viridiplantae > Streptophyta > Pinopsida > Pinales > Pinaceae > Picea > Picea mariana. The sequence continues at coordinate 16,490 of JASDQU011505909.1, read as the reverse complement.
TCCCTCACGTGGAGGAGTGTACATTCTTCCGAGGTGTAAATTCTTCATGGGGTATAAACATGGATAAAAACAAAGACCTATGAATCGGGAAGATAATCAAGCTCCACAACCAACACATGTGTTGATTATGCGGAAATGGATTAGTTAGCACAACGAGCGGTTGAGATAAGAGCCTCGCAGCCTCCTCAAGTTTGGGGCATAAGTGGGTAAGGTGATCATCTGTACAAATTTTACAAGGAAACTTCACCTTCCGCTTTTCTTTCTTGCCCTCACCAACATTTTTATTCAATATATCATTTTTAATGTTGTCCTTGGGTTTATTATTATTATTTCTCCAACCCTTATGATTATTACCATGTCCTTTCTCTCTATTCACTCATGGTTGTTGGTTACCATTTGGGTTGGTCTACGATTGTACAAAATGCACATTCGTTGACTGAGTGGGAGTGGAGGATGGAGACAGAGCTTATCCTACTACAAACTAGCTTAGAGACAACTCCTTCAAATGGTTCGTCACCAAGTCTATAGACTTAGCATTTGCAGAGCCTATAATGCCATCTGATGCAATCCCCCTACCTCAGCAGGGTTCTACGACCTCCCGATCTCTGGATCAATCTTCTTCTGAGATGAAATGGCTCTTTGGGCTCCTGCTAGAACCCTTTGAACGAATCCATAGGTCCCTTTGTCCTGTGGCACAGGTTTTGAGAAAATCTGCGTGCACGCCCCCTTTTCGGTGCGCTTCTATGTTCTGAACCAACACACACCTCGGCGTTGATTCTTTTCCAACTAGCCCCTTCTTATCTGGTGACCTCGAGCTATGACCCAAGGCGTAAACAACACACCTTTCACGTTTCGGGGTTTCGGGACTCCTGCATGCGAGCTCTCCCAGGCTCCTTGTCTTTCTAATCGTCGAACCCTGAAATAGAGCCTAGCTCCTACCTTCACTCCTGACTCATATGACCTTCGCCCCGTGACCAGCGGCTAACATCCAACCGACTCCCCGGGTTTTCGCGTTTCCGCGATGTGGAGGGGTTAACTCCTTGTCCCTCCAACTCTCGGTTGCCGAAAGTCCGAAATCGTATCTACTACAAGATCGACGGCTCTGGGCCTTCCTTGATGTAACGATTCTGGTTTTTTTGGGGTTTCGCGATTCAGGGAATTGCGATGCAAGGGTCTCTCTCCTTTGTCTTTCGAATCCTTGATTGCTGAAATGCCTTGGCATTCGTTCTTTTGGGCTTTCGTGATTCAGGGAATCGCGATGCAAGGGTCCCGCTCTTTTGTCTTTCGAATCCCCGATTGCCGAAATGCTGAAATGTCTTGGCATTCGATCAACAACTCACAATAACCCCTAAGATCTACAGTCCACGTCCGGCCTCGCTATTTTGCTATTTCGCGATTTGGGGTTTGGGGAGACAAGGACCTCTGTCCTTCCAACTCGTGATACTTGAAATCACGATGTGGACCAATGGTTCAGATCTGCCTGTGATCGACGATTCGAATTTTTTGGGCCTTTTCTCGAAATCTTGACCGCTTGCCACGTGTCCTCATGTGGACGGTCACGATGCTTTTGGGATTTTGTGAGTCCTATCCTTTCCTTCTACGAGGGTTAAACCTCGTTCTCCTCTTTCCGGATTCGATGGCTATCTGTCCTTTATGCGAGATTTGACGACTCAGATCCTTCCTCCCATGCTTTGAGACTTTGAATGGTCCCACTGTTATCTTTCGTTCAGCTTCACCTGGTCCAATGGACTGCGACTACTTGTACGACATCTGATGGCTTAGATCAAATCTTATGTGCATCTCCCAGGGACTAAACCCTGTGCACGTATCTTTGATCCAGCGGCTCTCATGCCACTGCGCTCCAGATCCAATGGCTAGCACGTTTTCGCAGTTTCACATCTCTGGGAGTTGAAAGACTCTCCCTCTTATGTTTCTCGATCCGCGAAATGCCAAAAACTTAAAATGTGCTCCCCTTACTTCGAGATCAATGGATGTTGATCCTCACTCCCATATCTAATGGCTTATATCTGATCAACTCCTATGTGTGCTCCTCCTGTCTGCCTAGACATAGATTCAACGGTCCAGATCTTTCCTCCTAGTGTCAATCCAACGACAGTTGTGCTCCTCCTCCTGAGCTTGTGCCTCTTCCCTTCCCTTGGAAGAAATTCGGCGCTCGAAGGTCTCAGCCTTTGATGCTTCCCTTGCAAGCCTGGTTCCTTTTGGTCTCGTCTGCGTTATAGAAATGCTTCCCCTCCTGAGCTTAGTCAACTCATAAACCTTGAAAGGTTTCTTGAACTTTTGCTCCTTTCTTCTGTTTCTCTGTGCGCAAAGGCATTGTTCCTCCAGAGCTTCGGGACATTAAGTCCACCCTCACACACTCCTTATGCTATTGATATTTCCTCAATCTCAGGTCCAAAGTATTTCTTGAAAAGAAATGCTTCACGCCCTCTTGGCGCTCCTTTACTCAATGCACACCTTGCAGAGCCTACAGAGTGTTCAGTAACTCTGGTTATCTTCAAACTCGACAAAGAGTTCTTCTCGTGCACACTTGCACCGAATCAATGCCCGCTTGGCAGAGCTTCTACAGAATCTCCAGAGATTCTGTCTCTTCTCTTTGTGCCTTCCCTTGCACAGCTCGTCCTCCAAGATGTTCAACAACCTTGAGGCTCCTCCTTGAGTCTGTGAATCTTTCTGGTGTGCACTCCTTGCACGTTCTTTCTGACTCCGCAGAGCTCAGATGCGCACTCCTTGCGCTAGCTACAGAACTTCCAATGTTTTGTTGTGAACTCCTTGCACGGCCTAAAGAACCCAGATAGAAACCGACAAACTCACAAACAGATAGTAAAATCTATCTATAACCTATATCTACAGCATATAAGTGACATTCAAATGCATAAACATACACAGACAATTCATGGGCAGGAAAAAATGCTCTTTGTATTAATCTCCAAATGTCTATACATAATGTGTTTTTACAATAACTGGACTGCTACAGAGTCTTAGTTCTCTCCCTCGAGATCTCTCTACCTGAGAATTATCCTATTCTTCCTCTCCACTCTACTCCTCGAGAGACTCATTACAAAAGAGGGCTCTCTTGTGCTTATCCTCATCCACCGCCTCTGTGCTATCGCTTTCTCAGAGTGGCTCCTACTCCTACGGCTACATTACACAAAAGGAAGTCACAAACCTGACTGATATGGACTTAGCTGCAGGTAATCATTAAAGGAAACCTCAACCACTACATGTACAAAGGCATGATCTGGTCTCTATCAGCCTTACAACATTAATTGCAATTTCAAATTTCAAAATTGAGAGGGCTGTGCCTCTCCGTTTCTTAATTAAATGTGTGTTGGATGTGTTGGCTGGCTGGCACGCTGCTGACATGGAGCGATGCTCCTGCATCACCATCGACATGAGGCCTAGGATTTTGTCTAGGGTCATAAGTTGACCTTAATGCATCAGGAAGAATTTCGTATAGCATCCCAGATTGAGTGTATAGGAGGTCCAATTGTTGGGATTTGAAAATAGTTGCCCCTTCAGATGTTACCCCCGATGTATAAACATCCTTCGAAATATAAGCAAATACGGATTTAAGGAACCATTCCAACATAAACTCTGGAAGAATGTAGGCTTTGATCAACCTCTTCCATATACGCCACTCTTGGATATGGTCCGAGATATGGGTGGATTTTTCCTGGCGGAGGGTGGAAAAAAGTTCTATGTCAACATCATAACGAACCAACAACTAGAAGTGGTTGAGAAAGAATAAAACCATCTAATTAAAATTTTTGTTTGTTCCCCCTGGTAGCTCAATGTACCATTTCATTGCAACCCCTGTGAGGGTGCATTGAAATATTCTCAAATGAATAGAATCACCATTAAAGGAATTGGATGATCACCAAAGATGAAACGTAGTGACGTGATCATCAAGATCATCACCAGTCTTGCCCTCAAATTTTGGGATATCCGAAGGAATCTTGGTGGGCACAGGGGGCCATGATGGATCATGACACACTGGGTCATTCATTAATCTAGACAAGTCTGGAAAATTAAGCGTGGCCAGAAAAAGGAGTAGGGGTTGCGGCATCTAAGAGCATGCTCCCTTGAAATATTGATGTTGAGGGATCGCAGACCATCTAGGGTTATGGTATGCACCATGGCCCTGTCCGGTATAGTAATATCCTCCTCCAAATTGATTCATAAGATGTTGTGTGGGCACCATACCTGTAGGAATGTTATAATGAGGGTTATAAACATTTCCCCCGACTAGAGGAGCTCCAGGTTGGGGGTTGCTCATAGTATGAAACTGACTCCCTCTGGGTGGCAATCCAAAGGATAGAGGTGGATTCGTCATACCAAACATGTTGGTCGAAATTTGTGTGGAGGAGGAAGGTGTAAAGGATGAAACATAGGCAGTATCTTGTTCACTCGGTTGATTACTTCATCCAGGAGCATTAAGACTAGGATTAGACCCAAGAGGAAAAAGAGGTTGGCTTCTAGCCATAGGAGTCATTTGGGGAATATGAGCTCCACCAAATGAGAGTGGGATATGTGGAGGAGCCATTACCCCAGGTCCAACACTAGGATTTGTATTATTCGCTAGAATGGAAGATGAAAGTTGTGATGTCATATTTGGCATACCAAAAGAGAAAGGGTTAGAGACCGAAGGAATGGACTGAGCATTGTATCTAGGCATACCAAAAAGAGACCCAAAAGGGTTTGTTACTATGGTTTGAGTAGCAACCGTAGGCTGGATAAGAGTGATGACGGGAACCTCCGGCACCACAACCATAGTGGTTGAAGGAGTCGAAGAACTTCCATTAACTACATTAGGTATGGGAGTTGAAGGACTCCCATTATCTTTCTTACTCATACTTATATAATCACAAGTCTGGTAGGTGGAGGTGTGTGTACCACATTTGATAACTTTACGCCTTTTAGAAGGCAAAGACTCAAGATGCAATGGTAACTTCAACAAACAATGAAACCTGCGAGGAAGATGTTTTGGCTCCATGATGACCAAGACTCTATATATAAAAACAAATCCTAAGGCCAACTAACAATCAAAGAGCACACCAAAATAAACAAAAAGGCCAAATGCACACAAACATGATAT
>JASDQU011505906.1:2794-22978 GCA_032191745.1 Picea mariana | reverse complement strand
ATTTCGATGATGTCGGGGTCGAAAATCTCTGTCTGCTCAACTAGTACAAGGAATTTGGTGGGCCATTCCTTGGTTATTTCCTCCACGTATTCATCAGTCAATTTGTAATAGGATTGAAGCTCCTACTTGCTTTCGTCCCTACACGCAGTGATTTAAATGAAGTGTTTGTCTGTGCGGAACTTCGCTAATGGCATGTATGTATGCAAGGTGTTCGGGGTCATTCGGTGGAATGATTCAATGGTGCGCTTGAGTCGTAAGTAATAAGTGTGGAACACTGCATTTGATTTCCATTGCTTTTCCATGTCGCTTGTATACAATAATGTGGTGAACCTCGTGGTGAGTGGTTCTGATGGCTCAACTTATGGGAATGTCGCTCCCTCTGGCATCTCCCAAGCGAAAAATTCTATTAAGATCAACAACCAACTAAATTGGAATGCGTAGCCTTGGTCCTGCGCTTCGTGGCAATTCTTCTCTAACTCGTTGATGAGGTAGCTCGTCCAGTTCATTTTTATCCCTTCGACGTACTTCTCTACAAGGTCGACTACGAATCATGTTACTTGCGTAGGGAGGTTCTTTCTGATGAGCTTGCTAGCTATCATCTGACAAGATAGGCATATTGTGACATCCTCGATAGAGGCCACCTTGTAGCCTCGCTTCCCTTTCTCCACATCACCATACACCTCCTTGATGTGTTGCGTCAAAGAGCAATATGACGTCTTCCTTGGGTAGAATTTATGAGGGTCTGATCCATGCATGCTTAATGCGGTGATCAGGTGGATCAGCGTCGGATCCACAGTGATGCGCCTATCCAACCAAAGATACCCGCCATGGTAGCACGACAAGAGGAGTTAAATGCATGCGTTAACCTCCTGATGTCTGTCAAAGTGGGGGATCTTCATGACGTTCAAGATCGTCGATCTCACAATATCATTGATCCACAGCTGGGGAACTATCTTGGGATTCTTCCCAGTCATGTTCGTCAGATAGCGATGTGGTGCGAGCATCGCATAATTCTTTCTGGTGTCGAGGTTTAAATCACTTATCTTTAGAGCTAGGATCAATCCCAACTACGGTCCTATGGTGTGTATCCCTTTCGGGAGGTACACAATGATGAGTGTGTACTCGAAATCCCTAAGGACGTTGTCATGACTAACCACGCCAGCCAAGGGCGGGATATAGTCGAGCAAGACCGATGGAATCTTCTTTACATTTGCCATATCATCACGGTGCTTGCTTCTCTTCTCTGTCGCAGTTCAGGATGGCACGGATCTACATTCAATCAAGGGGGATGCTTGCAACCTTCCCGTTGACGATGCCTGTATACCTGCGGACATAAATTTCTCAGCCATAAGGTCGATCAAGATCTCTTCTACGAATTTCTCGACTGTGCTAAGTTCACCCGACATGCATGCTCATAATCAAATAGCTTGGGTAGGTGAATGGACACTCAAGGTAATCAAATCGGTGGAAAGGTCTTAGATGACACAATGCAGTATGCAATCACTTCTCTGCTAGCTCGAATATCTCATTTTGGAAAAGTGGTCACGATGTGGCTTTCGACAAATTAAATAAGCAACATCGTAACGGATTCCTTCAATGGGTCGAACTACCTTAATCAATATGAATCCATCCGTTATGGGGCGATCTCAATGGTTCGATCGAGGTATTTTCGTCAATAACTGTGTTTCTCGTCGTTTTGGAGCATCGTTCTAATGGTCGGGACGCCTCCAATGGTCATATAGCTTCGCCATGGCGAAGTTCCATTCTGTACGATTCTGCTATCTAGGAAAGGTTCAAGTTCTGCAAGCCTGCCTTCTATGAAGTCTCCTCTGGAACTTCCTGTAGGCTTTCTAACTTTGCTTTCTTCTTGCTAAGATTTCTTTCCTTCTTCCCTGTGATCTGAGTCACGGGGTTACTCTTTGCATTCTTGTTCTTATATTCTCTTAGCGTAGTAACTTCGTATTTATGAGGGTCTCCAAAAGGTTCGAATGTAATACCTCTTCGCTTACGATTTCTAGGGTAGGTGTTCTTATATCCTGCATGGACAGGTTTTTCAAGCCTTCATGTGTTTTTTCAACTTCGACAGCTAAGTCTTTGGCCCTCAGTTGCTTCGAATTGCCCTCCTATTCTTGTACTAGTCACTCTATTTTCTTGGCTATGAAGTCCCTTAATTCTTGATTTTTTTGTTTTGTAGCTTCTTCCTCTGCTTTCCTCTGGATCTGATCTTTCTCAATCCAAGTCTTTCCTAACAAAAGTGCAAAAGGGGCTTTTTTCTCAACAAATTTAGTGACTTCGAATTCTTCTTTGGTCGATGTTCCATGGGAAATCATAGGTACATTAGTAACTCTTCCACATAGGTTTATCATCTTTCCTTTAAACAATCCTATCCTTCCCCATGAAGGAATCATATCAGGCTTTCCCAAAATTTCCCAAGTGCTTTATGGCATGATATTCACCCGTGTTTCCTCATCCAGAACACAGTCTATGTCGAAGTCTCCTATTCTTGTTTCTATGCACTACTTCTCTTTTAAGATCTCTGGTAGACAGATGTTTATGTGATCGTTCAAGGTTTCTTTCAGCTGTAATAACATAGATTCTTATTCGTTCTGGTTTTCTAACATATCCTTAGTTTCTTGACCTTCTTCATAGTTTTCTTGTCTCAAGTTCATATTTTCAACTTTAGCAATCATTCTAGGGCAATCCAAAACCTCATTACCAACAGCTTTACAACAAATATAAATAGGACCTGTACTAGGGCATTCCTTAGCAAGATGCCCCGATCTTCGACAATTATAACACAATTTCAATTGTCTCTTTCTCTTAAACAATCCCCAACCCTTTATGTATTGCACACTGGGATCACAGTGACGGACCTGCAATCTACAAACATTTGTTCTAGGTTCCTGCATCCACTTTTCAGTCCAAAAATTCTTTCTATGCATAGGAATAACATATCTTTCACTATCTCTATCAAATTCATGCAGATCAAATATGTTCCTTCTAGTTGTGCCCTAGTTTTAGAACTAGGACAAAATCTGTCAAACACACCTAGATCCATACTTTTGAAGCAAAAATTTCCACTTATCTTACCTTTACCAGAGCACAAAGTTTTAATATCTTACCTCTTTTCTTCAGATCGGGCTTCTCTTTTATCACATAGCTTCACAAGTCAGGTAGAATATTGTGCACTATAGCAACAGATCTACGCAAAGAGCTTTTTATTTTCTTCAGTTCCCAGCAATCACAGTTTCGGGTCCTAGCAATGTAACCATTTGTTGGCACAGGGGAATACTGATGGTTCAACGCTTCAACAACGCACCAACAAAACCCTAACCACCAGCCCTTTCGGCAACACCTACGAAGCAGATGAAGTCTCACCTGAGGTAGAGGTCGGGGGTTTGCAGGACTCAAGTGTCTACAACGTAGCTGGGACACAGATCTGTGATTACACACTTCAACAGAGCACTTAGCCAATAATATGCATTCAATTATGATTCTTATTCACATCGCAGATTAACCCTAATTGTAGATCAGCATAGTAGTAATCAATATTAAACACATCTACGCATTCAGTGCATAGCATCAAAGCAGATCTAGTATTTATTCATATATCAAGCACTAAGCATCAATGAATCTACCTATCATACATCCAGATTATTGCACTAAGAAAATATAAACATAACCACCATGAACACATAGCACAAAGCACAATAACACAAGATCTACATGGTTCACCCCAGTGTGGGGATGCATCCACCAACTCTTCTTCTTCTTTATTAGCTTCTTCTAATCTTCTTACATGCACCAAGCCACAGATCCAACTCCGCAAAGGAATTCGTCTTTCCCAAAATTTCCCAAGTGCTTTATGGCATGATATTCACCCGTGTTTCCTCATCCAGAACACAGTCTATGTCGAAGTCTCCTATTATTGTTTCTATGCACTGCTTCTCTTTTAAGATCTCTAGTAGACTGATGTTTATGTGATCGTTCAGGGTTTCTTTCAACTGTAATAACATAGATTCTGATTCATTCTGGTTTTCTAACATATCCTTAGTTTCTTGAACTTCTTCATAGTTTTCTTGTCTCAAGTTCATATTTTCAACTTTAGCAATCATTCTAGGGCAATCCAAAACCTCATTACCAATAGCTTTACAACAAATATAAATAGGACCTGTACTAGGGCATTCCTTAGCAAGATGCCCTGATCTTCGGCAGTTATAACACAATTTCAATCATCTCTTTCTCTTAAACAATCCCCAACCCTTTATGTATTGCGCACTGGGATCACAGTGATGGACCTACAATCTGCAAACATTTGTTCTAGGTTCCTACATCCACTTGTCAGTCCAAAAAAAATTTCTATGCATAGGAATAACATATCTTTCACTATCTCTATCAAATTCATTTAGATCAAATCTATCTCCTTCTAGTTGTGCCCTAGTTTTAGAACTAGGACAAAATCTGTCAAACACACCTAGATCCATACTTCCGAAGCAAAAATTTCCACTTATCTTACCTTTACCAAAGCTCAAAGTTTTAAGATCTTACCTCTTTTCTTCAGATCAGGCTTCTCTTTTATCACATAGCTTCACAAGTCAAGTAGAATATTGTGCACTACAGCAACAGATCTACGCAAAGAGATTTTTATTTTCTTCAGTTCCCAGCAATCACAGTTTTAGGTCCTGACAATGTAACCATTTGTTGGCACAGGGGAATACTGATGGTTCAATGCTACAACAACGCACCAACAAAACCCTAACTACCAGCCCTTTCGGAAACACCTGCGAAGCATATGAAGTCTCACCTAAGGTAGAGGTCAGGGGGTTGCAGGACTCAAGTGTCTACACCGTAGCTGGGACACAGATCTGTGATTACACACTTCAACAGAGCACTTAGCCAATAGTATGCATTCAATTATGATTCTTATTCACATCGTCGATTAACCCTAATTGTAGATCAGCATAGTAGTAAGCAATATTAAACACATCTAAGCATTCAGCACATAGCATCAAAGCAGATCTAGTACTTATTCATATATCAAGCACTAAGCATCAATGTATCTACCTATCATACATCCAGAACAGTGCACTAAGAAAATATAAACATAACCACCCAAATTAGATCAAGGCACCAAGACTTACACCGTCTGCGCACAAAGCACTTACAAAACACTTGCACTTAGCTCTACAAGTCTTAACTCATTTGTGCACAAAGCCAACTAGCAAAGCACTAAGTCGATCAATGGCCAGTAACCAACTAACACCTTCACTTACATCACCTAGATACTTATTTATATATTACAAAAAGGGTCCTAAGCATGGGTAAACCTATGGGCCGACATCCCATACCTGTTACATAAACCCTAAAAGCCCAAAAGGCCCACAAAATGGGAGAGACCTCACGATCTCCACTTCCCCTGAGAGCTTCGTCTTCGGCCAGCCTATCGAAGTCCCAAAAATGGTCAAACATGACCAGTGTTTCCTCAAAACCTAGTCAAGGGCCAACAAGATTCATGAGAGTTTTTTTTATTAGATTGTGTCTTGTTTGTTTCCCATTCTAGTCTTTCATATTGCTTAAATATAGTGCATATTTTGAAGATCAAAGACTACATTTGGTTAATGGATCCTTGAGCAGCAAATTGCATGTTAATCATTGTTTTGTTCAAGTACTTTTTAGTCCATTCTGCAGAGATCATCTTTGTTTGTGGACATTATATTTTTTTTCATATCCTCCATTCCTCTGCACATCAGCATATAACCTTTTGTCTTCTATGTAGCTTGAGTGCCTTCAATTTGCAAAGTGTTTATGACTCCATGCCCAATGGAATTTTATTAATCTGCAATCAGTTTCTTTCCCTCTCATTTTTCAATCAGTCTAGTTGATCCACCTACCAAACTTTCTTTAATCATTCATTTTTCCAACATTCAAATGGGTATTGGGCTAACCCTTCTAGCAGTCTAAGCGTAACTTCTATTGCTAACATTTTTGGCATTGTTTTCAGGGAATAGAGACACAAATATATCTTCCCTAGGCTGTACGACAAAAACTATGACCAGTTCTTGATGGTGAACAAGGATTGGTGACAGTATAGACTTCATATTTCACCTGGCGACTCCACACATTTGAAGAACTTATTGGTAATTAAAATCAAGTTACAAGACTCCACTGAAGAACAAGCTCGAACAAAAAAATGAAAGGAAGACACAGGAACTCAAGGTATCAAGTTATAAGTTTCTTTCAGAAACTTATGTTATTTTTTGTTAGCTCTTTCTTGTATTTTCCTTCACATATCAGAAATATCATCCTTTGCTTTGTTTACTCTGATGAACATAAACCTATATCCATGTTTGGAAGAAGAAGGTATTCATTCTTCTTGTATTTTTTATGTTGACCCTATTCCTTCATCTAAAACACATGAGAAATGTGATGTGCATATACTCATATATCTTGAACATGATCATTCTTTTCATTATGTAGATAGTAAAGTTGATCCATTACCTTCTCCCATTTCTGCTGAAACTTGCAATCATCATGTTGAACCTTACTTTCATCCCATTGAAGTTCAGTCCAAAACAAGAAGGGAAATCTTTAAACCTTTGAGGTTTCCACTTATTCTTCATGATTATCCTCCCAATTTTATTGTTTATCTCCCTAGGTTCAATGGAGGACACCATGTTGCAGTTGGGAAACACCTGACATCTTTTGAGAAATTCGTTGATAATTTTGAAATTATACATGAGGATGTAGTTATGAGATTATTTTCCAAATCCTTATTTGGACATGTTGCTTTATGGTTTAGAAATATGGAAGCTTGTTCCATTTGTTCATGGATTGATTTTCATGGTGCATTTTTGAGATACTGGGGTGAAAAAAAATCCTTCGATCAGTACTTAACTAAGTTTAATGCCTTGAGAATATAGGAGGATGAAGTTCTTGCTACATTCAACAGGGGGTTTCATAGTTCTTATTGCAGTATTCTTTTGGATATCTGACCTTCTAAAATTGTTACCATGGTTTACTATATAGCATCTCAATACCATGATCTTACCATTTTTCTTAGAAAAAGGAGATCCTCGTCATTAGAATAGTTGTTTGTGGATGTTGAAGAAATTGAGGAAAACATCTAGGCTTGTGATAGACTTCAAGATCAGGTTTATGTTGAAGATTTGCATGCACAGGAAATGGAGGAAGGATATAATCATAAATCAGATTGGGGATAGTGTTCTACATTATTTTCATATCTTTATATTGATAGAGGTATAGATTATGCTTGTGTTCATTATTCAAAACAGGTTGATAATTTTGTAAAGGATGATTGTACACACATGTCTTATAGAAGACCTTCAACTAAACATAATGGGAATATTTTAAATTCTATTATGAAATTATCACGTGATCATTTTGTTGAAGAAGAAGTTGTCGCTCCAAAGCATCTTACTATTTATATTGGAAATCAGTAGCCCTTGTTTTTTTTTTATGACATCCAGGATCATATGTTCTCAAGCTTTGGTCAAGGGTTTTATTTGCATGATCAAAGAAATTGTGTTGCTCCTAATTGTCATGAAATGAATTATGCCCAAGAGTTGTTGTTTAAGGAACAAGAAGGTCACATTTTTCTCAGAAAAAGAGAATTTATGCAGTGTCAATTATCTCTTCTGGATCAGCAGGTTTTTGCTCTTGATTTTGAAGACCCAGTAGCAATTGTGTTGGAATCTTACTTTTCAAAAAAATTGAAGTTTTCATATTTCATCATACCACCAGTGCTTGAAAGTGAGTATGATTTTCCAAAGCCTTTATTGTTCCTGATGGTATGTCTCTGTTGTTATTTATTGATTAGTTGTAGAGATGAGTGTCATTATGTCACAAAGTTATTTGAATGGTTACTGTGGAAGTTTTCTTACACCTAAGAAAATTTGTCTTTTGTTGGTTAGAAATAGGGATGTACATAAATAAGCTCACGACATGAGCATGTGATTTTCAATTCGAGTTTGTTTGCAGTATGTTTTCCAGCATGTGTGTTTTTAGTTTTCAATGAGGATCAAAAGTGCTCTCAGGGTAATATTAACAAAGATACAGTTTGTAAGAATAACAATGGCGCTACATAATGGTTTTTGCAATGTGACTAATTCGTAGGTGGAATACACAGTTGTTGATATCACAGTTAAATCCATATCTTAGTAAAGACACAGTGGTCTGCAGAGTTCTTAGCAGCTTGCAGGGAGCAAGCCATCCCATATGGAGCTTCTGTTAGCACAAAAATTTGCATCGTAAATTTTTTACCCTCACACCAATTTCACTAGCCTATTGCCCATTTTTTAAACTTTTCCTTCCTTTTTCAAGTCATCTAAAATGACAAAGTTTGGATATCAAAAGGTTCAGTATGCTCTCATTTGTATGTTCGGACTTGCTAAGGCTATATAAAAAATTTAAAGTTATTTTTATTAAAAAAATCATTAGGCTTGCAGCCCAATCTCCAAGAACCTAAGTCTATCAAGTATCGACCACACAACACAACTTGCCATTCCAAACAGAGACACGAGGGAGTATCCCACAAGGTGGGTTATATGTGCACAACGTGTCAAGAGGATTTGAGAGTGTTTCCATAATAAAAACCAAAAGTGTATCTCCCTCCTATAAATATGAGGGATTTTTTTCCATTTATCAAAAACGAAAGGTAGCGATTAACTAATACAAGGTTCCTAGAAAGAGTTTTATGGATTTCCAGATGTCAAAATGCAAGACTCTTCAGTCACCCAAGTGTAACGAAAATTTCATCCAATGCTCGGGTCGAAGTGTCATGTGTTGGGATAGAAATTCAAGTTTGTTGAACACTGTCAACGTCATCTATCAAAGGGGATTTGTATACAAATTTTGTGCCCCCGGCTATCAAAATAAACCTCCAAGGCTGAGTGTTCAATCATCAAAGTGCATTGATAGGAAGAAGGTGTCATTTCATGTCACATATTCAAACCCTAAAGTTCCATATGCCAAATATTTGAAGCGAGGTCATTTAGTATTGGACATCTAATCTTTATACAAAATATATCTATGTGTTTGTGTGAGGAGGAGCGCTACTAAAGAACTTTAACAAGTTGACTTCTGTATTGGGACACGTTGCACAGCAAATGGCGTTCTTTTTCATGAAGTTTCAGCATGGTTGGAGAATGCCAGATTGAAATCGAATGCTCGCAAGCATTTGTTTTCCATGCTAGTTGTCTATTAGAAAGTGCAGTCATAACCATAGAGAAACAAGTTTTTCATTAACTTGAAAATTTCATTTGGAAATTCGATAGTGATGATGTTAATCTAGTAGCAAATGGCTTCACCAATTCTTAGAAAGATTTTCCTACAGTGGCATGATTTTGCAGCTAATCATGGGTGATTAGTTTCAAGGTGGAACAAGTATTTTTGGAGCTCCCAGGCATAAATGGTATTTGGTTATTATGATCTTCAACCTTGGAATATTTGATATCAGCATTCCAAATGCAACGGATTTGACAACAGTATTCAACAATTCGAGGAATGGAGGAAACTAATGCGAGGTTCCAGCAACTAATCAGCAGTTGCAGGGTTTTTAGGAGCATATCATGGACATAAAACCAACATTGGACACTTGGCAGCAAAGATCCCATATTTTTTGGCACAAAATTAGCAAGCAAAATTTTTGCAACGTCAAACAGAGGTTTCGCACCAAAATCTGCCTACGCTGTGACAGTGTTTTAGGAAGAGTTTTTTGCAGCAGAATTTACCAAGATCTTGTGAAAGTGCACAGTCAGCCTAGATCAATGCCTATTGGACTTCCAGCTGGAATGGATCTTTCCAAATCATTATGATGACTGGAAGGACCACCTATTTTTTCCACCGAACTCATATAGTTTTGTTGTGATCTGCATGCATTAATTATGCCAGAATCAAATCCCTAAAATCGGTAGTTTGGTTAAAATTTTATCATATATTTTGTAACTCCTTACTCTTATTAGAAATATGAAGATATCGAACCCTAGAAATTAGGAGCTAAAGTAAAATTTAGTCTTATCTATGTAACTATTTGTTATTTTTTGAAAAATTTTCATGTCATCGAACTCCTTGAGATTTGATATGAATATTGCACTATATATTCTTAAAGGTTCGAGACTTGATGGGTTCAGTGTGACGATCCAAGAAGGGAATTGGAGGAAACGTGAAGCTACATGTTTTCAATACAGCTTCACTTTAGGATCCCGATCGTTCAGAAGATGGAGCGATCCCATTAGGATTCTATAAATGGGATGAATATACAAGGAAAAGGGCTTTTGTTTCTTTTTGTAAAACAATCGGTACTATTAATGTTGAATGAATGAAAGAACATGAGACATTTATAGGGATGATGGAATTTATGTGTATGAAAATGACTCTTCAATTTTATGCATATATGTTTCTGTAGTTTATGTATGTTGATCTATGAATTTATTCTAGGTTAATATGCTTTTATTTATAATTACTATTATCTTTATGTCATGAGTACAACAAGCTCGTGATTCATCTTACTAATTGATTTTATCGATTGTACTTAATTACTTCGTCACTTGTTAATATTCCTTTTCATATGAACTTTTTTTGTACAAATAATATCACCTTACACTATACTTATTTCTTAGACTTTTCTTGATCGGGATAAGATAGGTTAAAATAGATTATGCCCTGCATTTTCGATCATTAATTCACTCATCTTAGTGTTAGAGATAGTCAGTTAAAGTTATTATTTTTTATTTCATCTGAGAACCTTCAGTTCTTAGATTCATATTAGTCAGTTTATTAGTTAGAACAGTAAACAGGTCAAAATTTAGTCGGAAGCGCTATCCCAAACAAGAGTGTATCTAATTGGGACTTTCCATCGAGCGTTTTCTTTCATATGATTGAACAGACCATTTCTACCTGTCAACACTTTTCTATATGCCCATAATTATTGAATTTATACGAATCTTTAAGCAAGTGTTGTTGAATGTTCACCCGTCCAAAGTGAAATTGATTCCATTTCAATGCCAGGTAGAGATGGTTGTTCATAGCCAGGTAGATAACATATAATGTTAAAATTTAGTAAAGGGGAAAAAGAGTTGTAATTTGTTCTCGAGAATCCATAGTGTCTCTGTTATTTTTCCTCATGTAACTGTCATTTGCATTTATTCTACAATCTATAGCTTTGTGATGAAAACCATTGCAAGAGTAACAATAGCCAAAAAAAGGATTTTGGTACATGATCGTATAATTCCATCTTTATGGAAAAGTACTCCTAATTATGTCTTTCTGAGGAAGATTTGTCTCCTATGGAACATTATGTATTTCCCTCCTATTGTCTTCAACCTTGATAGGATTTTTTATCACATCACCATAACTCTTGGTCTTTCCTTCACTCAATTGTTTTGAGGAGGTTGAGTCTTCTTTAGCAGTTTCCTTCTTCTCACTATAGCCAAGACAAGTCTTGTCAATTGGTGATCTTTGACAGTTCTGAATTTCATCTAGAATTGCAGAGCTCATTTCAAATTTCATGTTGGTATTTTATTTCTCCAACTCCTTTATTAAATAAACTATTTCATATTATAGACTTCTTCAAGCATCTTCCTTTTCTTTTAATTGAGCTCTCAAAACTTATTCAATTCTCTTTGCCTCTTCTACTTGATTTTTTAGGTTGATGATAATTTTTTCAATTTCATCAAAGCTTTCTTTTGTACAAAATATTTATTTTCTGTACTTTTTCAGCTACTTCTTTTGTATCCATTTCTTGTTCCTCGGACTCTCTATTTCATTTAGAGCAATTATGAGCTCTCCTTCAATATCCACTTCTACATCAATCTCAATATTGTCTTCTTCTTTTAAATATGTGCTTATGTTTTCTAGGCCATCAGTCTGTGTTTCTAGGGCCATGAAGAGAATATCTTCAATTTCACTATCGTTGTCATCAGAAGAGATGTTGTTCTCATTGGTATATAGATTCTTATTTAGTTTCTAGAACTTTCTTCTCTTTTCAGTCTTTCCCTTCTTATAATTTTTGAAGCTGGAATCTTTTTTTTCACTGCTATTTCAATTTTTTGCATTTGTATTTGCTTGATCCTCTCTTGAGCTTTCTGACAAAGTTGGCTTCTTCTACATTTGATTCACTATCTGAGTTGTCACATGTTTTGTATTTTTTTTTCTTCGTCTTATTTGATGCCTTGAATGTTTCTTCCTTCCTTGATGGATTTAATTTCTTATCCTTCACTATCCTCATTTAATATGCAGTGAGGATTCCACGTAACGCATCCATTGTCATATTGTCTAGGACCTTTATTTCGTCAATGGAAGATATCTTGGGATCAAATATTTAGGGAAGTGAACTAAGCACTTTTTGCACAATAATGGTTTATTTAACCTCCTCACCCGATCCTCAGATAGTGTTGACATTCTCATCCACTCAAAGAAAATAGGTTGCAATACTCTTTTCATCACTCATCTTAAGTCTCTTAAATTGTAATCTATGTGTTTGTAATTCGTCCTTTTTTAACTTGTCATCCCCTTCATATATATTATGTAACTTGTCCCACATCTTTTTTTTTGAAACATAATGCATGACTTTGATAAATTATGAGTCTTCCATAACACACAGAATCATTCATGGATTTAGCATTGTTGTCACTCAAATGTTTTCTAGTTGCATCTACAGGTGGAGTTATTGGAGTTGTGTAACCATTCTTAACTACACTCCAAATTTCAAACCCAAGGGCCATCAGATAATTTCTCATTCTAATTCTCTATAATGCATAATTTTATTCATCAATTAATGGAACTCTATTTGTAGAGAAACCTTCTTTTTTGTCCATGTGTGTTATGGGGATTCACCTTCCAGTGGTTAGATTGTTCTTGAAGGAACCCAATCTGATACCAATTGTTGGCACACTTACTTATACTAAGAGGGGTGGTGAATCAGTATAAGACTGTTTTTACTCTTTTTATTGTAATATACTTATAATTTCATAACTTTATCATCATAAGAAGTCAATGAGAAATGTATCCAGTCATACAGTGCATAGTACACAAAGAATTGACGTGGGAGAAAACCATAGAAACTTTTTATTAAAATATGTTTCTAGACAACAACCTATTACAGACACCAATCTATTACAATGTTTACATGCACCAACTTGAAAGAGACACCAACCCCTTCACCTGAGCACCAACTCAGCAACACATGTAGGAACCAACCTATAGTTACAATACTTGCAAGCACCAACTTGTTTTAGATACCTTGCAAGAACCAACTTGTTGACGATATCAATCTTCATATCTTATGTCTGGATCAAAAATTTTCATTTATTCAAATTCATCTCACCGCACGCTTCCACCTGCACAAATATGCTACTTCGACAGCTGCTCTATATTTATTGTAGTTACCATAAAATTATCCACATGTTCACAATCAATGTGAATTCAAATGTTCTATGTTTGACCTCGCACCTCCTTTCCACCCTTATATGATTACATTTCCCTCTCTTTCATTCTCTGGAACCCTCAAACCTCAGAGCCTCAACTTCACATCTCTATTAAATTACACCATCAAAATTATCACAACATTGTTATTTGTACATCGATCCCATATATCCAATTTTTTGTCTTTATGCCAACAATCGTGCTCACAAGGTCAGCTCCAGATCCCTTGACTCTTCCTTAAAATCAGGCTGCAAACAATCCTTTGAAATTGGTCCTAATCTACTTCGATTTTGCACGTGATCTATTCATTGGTCACAACACAAATATTAATTCTCAACAATCATCCGATGAGTCATGGAGTATATCTCTATCATCGATATAAAAGGTCAATTAGTTCACTAAGTTATCTGGACCACCGAAGTATTAGGATACCGTCCCCCTAAAACTACGAACTTGTTCCTTTATCCTTTTAACCCAGTATGGTATCTAATATATCGATATATAGTTTTCTATCCAGAACATTGGGACTTTAAACACATGACACACCCCTTAAATATCATCAATCGTCGAATGGGTCATAGATTAAATCTTGACCATCAATTCGCAGGGTCGATCAGTTCACAAAAATGTTAACCATGCTACCAGGAAATCGGCCCACTGGGCCCCCAAAACTTCAACCATACACCTTTAACCTTTTATCTTGGTCCAGTTAACTATCACTGGACCACTGGTACAGCCAGGAATTGGACTTACTTGATCATCAACACCTATGCAATCTGGTTTACACTATGTATTGACTATTAGGATTGCGAACTACCGGGGCACCAGCCCACTAGTCCACCTTCTCACTGCGAATTTTAAAAATTAACCCAATCTATTTACTTCGATATTAGTCATTGATCTCTTTTATCAATGGTCAGGATTCATTGATTTCTTTGTGTTATACGTGAAATTTTCACACTGCCTAGTGTCGTACTAAGTGTCGCACTTATGTCACCTTTTCATTAATTGTCACACTTATGTATAGTTGCTTTGTTGAGTGTCGTAATTTCAAAATGACACTTTCCTAAGTGTTGAATTTGTGTTTCATCACTCCGAAACCATGGAACAACACTTTTTCATCATACCTAGCCATTAGAGAGAAGAAAAACCCATTTTGGAGGTCGAAAACATAACGTTTTCCTTCAATTTTTTGCTTAATTGGGAGGACACCCCCCTTCTCATGTATAGGAAGCATCCCTCCCCTCATGGATGCCCCTTGGTAGACTATTTCAGATTGGTCAGGACACCCTATCTGCCACTCTAGGGGAGTGTCTTTCATGTTAGGAGAGTTTTAACCGATTCCTACTTTTTTTGTGGGATAAGTTCTGAGGATCTTTGGGTTATTATGGTTTTGGGTGACTCATGAGCTCGAGATATTATACTTTGGGAATTAAATCCTAACCTAAGGAGGAATACTATAAACCTTATGCACCTAATCCTAAACCATTTCCTTGATTCCCTATGTTGGTTAAACCTCCCAAGCTCCTATATAAACTAGGCCTCTCAAGGTTGAAAGGGGGTTCATATGAAAGGTATCAAACTTTTGATCTCAGACTTCAGGAGTATTTTTCCAGTGCACATAAGGGGATGGAGAGGAGAAGCATGGAGGAAGCTTGCATCCCATTGTAAGTTCCATTGTTTCTTATATATATTAACCTGGCCTATTTCATCATTTCGATTGTTGTTTCAATTCATGCTTGAATGAGTGTAACTTGATTAGGATAGTATTTACTTAACTTGTTGCAACTAGTAGAAGAGGAGGGTAGTCTTATTCTTTTGCAGGTAGACTAAATTTGAAGATGTCTTGAATCCAACTTCAGAGTGGAAAGGAGTAGAGAGGACAACCGATGTAATTATATAATTCTCTCTCATTTTTCTTTTCTCTCTCATTTCATGTATGAATGGATGGAATTTAGGAATGTTAGGTATCATTTGTTTGGATTGTCTTATTTGAAGAAAACCCAAATAAGGAGAGCTCAACCTGTCTGTAGGGGGATATTTCCCACAACATATTTTGGAGACCATACTAGGGAATAAGTGTTTCCTTGGTTTTTATCCTCTTTCCTTTTGCATCGTTGATTTGAATTCTTGTTATAATAAAAGTCTTTTTGTTAGCTTTCAACTGAGTTTGGACTAAATTTCACTTAAACTAGAGCACTTTTTGGCTTTTTTAGAGCTTGGACCCGCCCCCCCTGGTGGACTACAAAGTGTCATTTCCTTAGGGATGTCCCTTATTTAACCCCTTAGGATAATCCTATACGCCCTCTGATAGTGTATTAAGGAGCGTCCTCCTCCCTTTGAACACCATGTCTGCTTGATTACAGGAGCGTCCCCCCTGTTTTGGGACTGATTTTTTTCCCTTTTCCTCTATGTTTCTTGATCCTTTTTTACTTAGGATGAGGCCTCAAATCCATGTTATATTGATTAGGACTTTGTTTTGTATTAAAGGTTTATTTATATCACTCTTTTTTCTTTTGATACCCTATGGTCTTAGATCAAGTTGTGCAAGGTCTAACATTCAAGTTTCATCTTATCCTTGGATGCAGTTTTGATTGTCAGTGGTTCTGATTTTTGGGTGATTGTCCAATAATTAGAATTTCGTTTGTTGCTTCCTGAAAGCTTTCAAGTTCTTTTCTTGTTAGTTTTGAAATCTTATTTCATTAACTTGGAGACAACACAGTGCACCATACCCTATTATTTCAGTATTCTTTTTGGCAATTGTTGATCCATCAAGTCAATCATGGATATTTTAGGGTCTACTACAACATCAATCGATCTCAAATCTGTTGGTTTTAAATCCCTTTTTAGAGTGACTGTTTTTTTTCAAACTATATTCTTGAATGAGTGTTAGAGTTCATTTCTATGTTTGATTCTTTCAGTTTTTTGAGCTTGTGAATGCGTCTTTGTTTGGATATTCTTTCTGCTTCGAGTTCTTATCTATATCATCCTTGAACCCTTTCATTTCATTTGAAAGTAAATAATCAGTAAGAAATTATATTTGATTGCATTGCATTTTGGAACCAAACAAAGAGGATTTGATGGCATTCTACCTAGTAGCATTGTCTTGAACATCTTCTTGGGATTAAGGAATTTTTTTTTTGCTTCATCGCATTAGGTTTATGCATTTGGGGAATGGAAAAAAGACTATTCTCCTTTCCATAGTTAGCATTCATAGAAATTGAAATTTTTGAATTCCATTTTCGTTTTGCATGGTTTTAAGAGTCGAGTCCAAATATCATCAGTTTTAGTTCCATGCCTTTGAGTAACAAACAACCATAAAATCAAAGAACTAATTAAAATATATGTAGAGACTTTTATTTATAGGGTTCTGCAAACCTACATTAGATTAGTTCTAGGGATTTGGAATAGGTGGTGAATATAACTTTCCAAAGCTATAAAACAAACATAGAATCTTGATTTTGGGAGAGAAATCCATTTTCCACATCATTGTTCTGGGCAGCCCTTCTCACACAAGGGTCAATCACGAGGTCACATTGGGGTCAGTGCAGTAACTAACCCCACTTCGGTGGTCTTGGTGGAGTGGTCTGTAGGTATTACAAACGGTGTTGTTAGACACTTGGGAATCACTTGGGAGGTTCACACCTCGTTCATAGGCACCTTTCAAGAGGATTTCAGGTTTCTTCCATGCCCTTGCATGTATACCCGAATGTCGACTATTTCCCTAGGATTTTGTTGTTGTAAGTGGTAGCCTTAGTGGCCATAATATTTAGGGTTCATACACAAGGTGACGATGAAGGGGAAATTCTTTGTTGTACCCAGAACATATGTTGGTCAAACTCACTCGGGCTCCTTGGAGGGTAACCCATGGTTGTAACGTGTGGGAACTTGCACCAGGGTGTAAGTCCATTAAGCAGATCATCAATGTAACTATTCCACCCGCCCTATCTCCTCCCATTTTCCTATTGATCCTGTGACATTGGATTTCATCACCAGCTAGTGGTTTCATTGTGGGAAGGTTTGTTTGTATGTTTACTTCCTATATTTTTTAGCGTGTGATGTTTTTTCCCCTAGTGGACCTTAGGTTGAGTCTGGATATATGGCATCAATTCCTAGAAATACCAACGAAGGAAACCATTTTCCTGGGGAACCTTTCATTTTTCCTTCTTTTGGAAACGTTTGTCTTCCTTATATTTTCACATTGAGTCTTCCTGGACTTACTGTCGGGTTACCGGTATGGTTGTTTCCACTCTGGTGATCTCAAATACTTCTGGTCCTTCAAATGCAAGCCCCTCAACCCAAGAATATCCACCTTATGTTGACCCTTCACCTTCTTCGCCTATTGTGTCTTCTTTCCTTTCTTCTCCTTCGCCTGGTGTAATATTTGAAGCTAGTAACTAGGTGGATAAGAAGAAGAAGAAAAGGAAGATTAAAAAGAAGAAAAATAAGAAAGGGGCCAAACTTCCAACAACTGAAGGACATGTTGGAATTAATCAACCAATTATTGTCAATCAGTATGGGAATATTGACGAGGTTCATAAGCCTACCAAGATAACTTGCAAACCCAAATTCCCTTGCAGGCTTTGTAACGATGACCACCTTCTTAAGGATTTCCCTAGTACTCCCAAGGATTTAGAGGTGTGGTCCACAAGTTCCAAACAACCCGTGTCATCGTCCTCTGCAGGTCATGCTAGTAACCAACCATCAACTAGTAAAATTAAAGTTGGGGAAAAGAAAAGTAGATTCAAGCTTATTTGTAGGTTATGTGAAGGTAGTCATCAAACTCACCTTTGTCCCCGTATGGATGAAGCCTCAAAAATTTTGGAAGACATGATTGTTTCACAGCCACAACTTCCAACTGCTTCCTGTAAGCTCTCTCCTGACCTAACATTGGTTTCTAAAGTGGTCGATCCAATTTCCTCATCGTTCGATCCCACTCTTCCAATGAAGATTGAAGTCAAAGTGGTCATTCTGAGTCCATCACTGGTTGATCCCACTCTTCCCAGGAAGAGAGAAGTTCAAGAGATTGATTCAAATCCCTCATCAGTTTATCCCATTCTTCCCTTGAAGATTGAAGTCAAAGAGGTCATTCCAACTCCATCATCAGTCGATCCCACTCTTCCCTTAGAGAGTGATGTTCACCAATTGGTCGATCCAGTCCCATCATCGATTGATCCTGCTCATCCCTTGAAGATTAAAATCCAAGTGATCGATCTGATCCCATCCTTGGTCGATCCCTCTCTCCTGTTAGAGAGAATTCGATATCGCTCATGTTTTCCTTGTTAATACTAATTCTTCCATACAAGGGGGAATTTATCCTTCTACTTTGGAACCCCATCCAAGAAGTGAGGCCATTCTTTTTTATTGGCATGGGATAATTGTACCTCGTCTTCCTTCCTAAGTACCTTTCCAAATCACTATTCGAGTTTGTGGTAGGGATGTTCCTAACACTATTGTCGATGAAGGTTATTTCGTTAGTATTCTATCCTCAACTACTTGGAAAGATTTAGTTTGTCCTCAGCTTGTGTCGGTCACCTAGAATCTATTAGCTTTTAACAAATTAATCATTGAACCTTTAGGGATCCTTCCTCAATTGCATGTTACTTTAGGAGGGAAAACCATCTATATTGTTGTTATGGTAGTTCATGACCCCTTGGATTTACTTTTCTCCATGGGTGAGATTATGTCTACGCCATGAAATCTACCATGTTCACTCTCTTTCGAGTGACATCTTTCCCTCATAATGGAAAAATTGTGACTATCGATAAGCATTTGTTTGTTGGTCCTACCTTGACTACCATCCACTCACCTTCTTTAAATGGTCCTTATGTGCAACTGGTATCACCCCTGCCACAAGTTAAATATGTGGTGACACATCCCACGCTTTCAATTGTCGAAGAAACTAAGCCTCTCATTGCATTCTCATCTTCTTTAGATTTATATTCGATAGTTGACATGGGAATCTCTTCAATAGGGCTATTAAAGTCTAATTTCATTACCCATGTTGTGGCCCTTCATATGTACCCTTTATAGAGAATTATTCTGTCGTCCAACGAAGATCTCTTTGAATCCATGATCAAGGTCAATCCCTTGACCTGTATTCCTTCCAGAACAATGTTCTCTTGGAAGCCATGACCAAGAAGAGAGTTAGAAGCATAGTTTTTCTTCTTTGTGGCAAGCTCGTTAAAAAATTAAATAGAGGTCTGGGAATCGAACCCAGATGTTATGAGCATAGTTATTTTCTTGTGTCAAGATCATTAAAAAATGAAACAGATCCTTATAAGCATAGTTCTTTTCCTGTGTCAAGATCATTAAAACATGAAACAGTTGTCTCTCCCGGTGCGTCAATTATTTCATTAGAACTCGTACCTGAACCTTCATTTCATCAACCTGTGTCATTTGATCCTCTTTCTTCCTCCCTATCGGGTGAACATTTTCTATTAGTAACTAGCAATATATTATGGTATAGAAATTGGTGATAGGAGAAGAGTTGGTGAATGAAATGAATATTGGGGGGCATGTCTCTAGCCTATGGTTATCATGTTGGAGTTAAGATGCTAGTTTCTCAAGCTGGGGGAAAAGTACCAACCACCCATGGGTATCCTCCCAAGAAAAATTTTGAAATTATGTTGGGAAGTTCATGTAAATGTGTTGAACTTGCACAGAATAGATCTAGCTAAACAATGATACACATGTTTGCAAAGAGAAAAGGAGAAAGAAGAAGAAGGAGAGAAAGAATGAAAT
>JASDQU011505905.1:59734-72797 GCA_032191745.1 Picea mariana | reverse complement strand
GAATGATGGACTTGTTAGTCCATAAATTCTATGTATAAACTAGAAATTAGTGTCACATCCTTGATCTCTCTTTATTTGATTATGTGATATATATTGTGATATACCTTACCCTCAATGAAAAAGAAAGAGATTCCTTGCTCTATCTTTGTTCAAGAAAGCGATATACCTTATCCTCTATGGACAAGCGATTTTCAAATCCTTTTGAACTTGTTTCAAAATAGGGGGAAAAGCCTCTCTAAAATATAACTATTATTATCCCACCCACGTTATTATTAATAGTTCAAGAATTTTTTATAGGACATTTTGAGATATTTTGAAATATATGAGGGATACACTGGTTTTGGGTGGGATAATAGTATGAATAAGAGGAAATGTTCTCATACTTTTCCTATAACACCCAAATTTTGGATCCCCAAATTGACAATGTATGTATATGAATACATGATAAATGGATGAGGGGAAGCGATGTAATATGTAAATGTTCATTGAATAATGATAATAGAATACATCATAAGATATAGACAGAGAAGGATGAAATACGTGAGGGGATATGATTCCACAAGAGAGGAATGAAAGGGAGTTTAGGGGGATCAAGTGGGGCCCAAAGTAAAATAATATTAATTTGACCCTATTCTAAGTTCTTGTCTTGTATTATTCTAATTTATTTAAACCTTGGGATTGATTTCCATGTAAAGTATGTGGGATTCTTAGGAAGACATGTGGTGATTTGGGAGCATGTAAATATAATCCTTGACTTTTGGTTATTGTGGGGGATTTTTCCATTTAGTCTTCCCAAAGGTTTTTGGGAGAGCCTACGCCACACTATGATTTGTAATAGAATAAGTATGGATTTTATGAATACCATGTAAAAATTATGCCAAGTGCATGAGGAATTATTTCCATTGAGAAAAACTCCATTACAACTGAGAATTCTTGGAGTCCCTAGTATAGATATTTTCTAGTCAGTCTGTGTTGGAGCCTTGGAGGGAAGTGGGATAGATTGAGGAACTACGTAGTAGAGAAGGGTATCCCATTACTTGGGTTACGTAGAATAAAGAGGAAATAGAGTTGGTGGATTTGAATTATTGTGAGAGTTTACAGATTGTAAGTTCTGGGAAAATTGCGCTATGTGAGAGGATTAGAGCTAGCCATAGGAATATTATGTCCTTCTGGAATAATATACTTATCTCTACAGTGTTCCTATTGAAAAACAAGTATGGGAAACTGAGAGCCTATGGTTGGGTGGAATTTCCTTTCCCTGCAGCCAATTGGTGAAGTATTCCCATAAAGATAAGTGTTTATGGTTTTTTTATGATTATGTTGAATTTAATGGTGTTTATGTTACGAATTTAACATTTTCATGTTTACATGCATGAATCATTCTCCATATATAACATTTAATGATTAATTATATTTGCATAAGCCTTCTTGTCGTGTTTCATGGATTTGTAAATTTGTAGCAAGGAAAAGAGATTACTAGTATCAGTGTAAGGTACCAGATCTATTATAAAAGATGAAAACATATATTTTGCAGAGAATAACAACAAAGAAACACAAGAGGTGAAACCGCAACACCGAAATAATACCTTTATTGATAGTAAACAATGCTCACTTGCCTCTTCAAGGGGGAAACCTCCAGCAGAGTGATGCTCTATTACAATAATTCTCAAGAAACAACTTCTCATGCCCTCAACTCCTATTTATACTAAATATATCTATCAAAAGAACACTATAGAGGAAGATCTCTTAGAAGCGGAAGCTTCTATTAGGTCTTCTTACATTTGACTTATTCTTCCTTATTACTAGGACTTATAAATATTGTCATTTATTACATGGAAAATATACTATTCTACCTATGTGAGGGGCTAGGGAGGTTAGGTCCCTAACATGCCCTCCCCCTTAAAAAACAACCTTGTCCTCAAGGCTTGATATGAGGAAATTGTTGCAGAATGGTAGATGGCTCCTAGGTGGCATCAACTGGAGTTGTATATTTCCATTGTACTAACAATTCATTGATGGTGCATTGACAGAGATGATGTTCATGCTAGTCCACGACTATTTGTGGATGCA
The DNA here is from genome assembly GCA_032191745.1 of Picea mariana. Taxonomy (NCBI): domain Eukaryota; kingdom Viridiplantae; phylum Streptophyta; class Pinopsida; order Pinales; family Pinaceae; genus Picea; species Picea mariana. Next base: position 70,727 of record JASDQU011505905.1, on the reverse strand, counting down.
ACCAGATGGAGTCTTCTTCATCCAACTCGGGGAGACTTGTTTGAGTTTGGCACTTATTTTTGATCACCTTCTTTAAGCAGGAGACATGAAAAATAGGATGGATCTTAGAATGGCTAGGCAAAGATAGTTTATAGGCCACTTGTCCCACACACTTGAGAACTATATAAGGACCATAAAATTTGGGTTCCAGTTTCTGACAATGGTCATCCTTGAGTGAAGTTTTCTTATAATGTTGCAGTCGAAGAAACACTTGGTTCCCTTCAGCAAATTGATGTTCTGAGTGACCTTGATCAACTTGTTTCTTCATTCGATTCTGATCCATGATCAAATTCTCTGAGGGTACAAAGAATATCCTCTTGAACTATAAGAGTTTGTTCAACCACCTAGACCTTCGAGACACTGGACATGTATGATATAACTGAAGTTGGGTTTTTCCCATATACTACTTCAAAAGGAGTCATGCGAGTAGTTGTATGGTAAGAAGTGTTGTAATACCATTCAACTAGGGGTACCCATTGATCCCACTGATTTTTTCGTTCAGATTCAAAACATCTCCAATATGTTTCCAAATCCTTGTTGACAACTTCAATTTGACCATCATTCTAGGGATGATAGGTGGTGTTGAGATGCAATTGTGTGCCTTGTAGCCTAAAAAGTTATTGCCAAAGATTGCTGGTGAAAGTGGGATCTTTGTCAAAAACAAAAGAATGAGGCATGCCATGAATATTAAAGATATGATCCATGAAATGTTGAGACACAATGGAGGTAGTGAATAGGTGTTGAAGATCACATAAATGATCATACTTGGAAAGACGATCAACTACTACCATGATGACTGACTTATTTCCCAATTTAGGTAAGACAATAATGAAATCCATAGAGATATCCCTCCAAATAGAAGGTGGGATCAGAAGTGGTTGTAGTGTGACTAGGGCTTTGACTATTTCTCCCTTGTTGCATTGAAAGACATCACATTCGGCCAAAAAAGTGTGAATGTCTTGTTTCATACCATCCCCCAAAAAATAGCATTTGACCCTGTCATAGGTTTTGGTAAGCCCTGAGTGCCCAACTGTGGGTGTAGCATGAAGATTAGAAAGCACCATGGATTTAAGCTGTGACTATTTACTAAAATACAAATGACCTTTGTAATGAAGCTCATCATTGTGCAAGAGTACCCTGGGGAAACTGAATAATTGTCTTGCAATTGTTGGATCAAACTCGAAATTTTGGGATCTTACAACCATTCCTCATGAATATCTTGGAGCCAATATGGTACAATGAAGGAGAGAAAAAAAAAGGGACCCTTCATATTCATATTTTCTTGAAAGAACATCAACAACCACATTGTCTTTGTCTTTCTTGTAAATTATCTCATAATAATATCTAAAGAGCTTAGTCACACATTTTTGTTGCTCCAAGGATGAAATACGTTGCTCCAGAAAATGCCTGAGGCTCTAATGATCTGTATTAATTTGGAAGCGTTGTTGCAATAGATAAGGGCACCAGAGATCCATTGCATGCAGAAAATCCAACATTTCCTTTTCATAGATTTATTTTCCCAAATGTCACTTTGACAATTGGTTGCTAGTAAAGGCCAAAGGCCAACCATCTTGCATAAGGACTGCTCCAATTCCTCTCCTAGAAGCATCACATTCGAGGAAATAGGTGTTTTTGAAGTCAGGCAGGGCCAAGACAAGAGTTGTGTACATAGTCTCCTTCAAGGCTTGAAAGGAATGATAAGTTGTTGGAGTCCAAGTGAAAGATTTCTTTTTAAGGAGAGCAATGAGAGGCATCACAATACTTTGATAATTATTAAAAAACTTGCAATAATAGCATGTTAAACCTAGGAAACCACACAATATTTTGAGAGTCTTAGGGTGAGGCCAATCCTGCATAGCTTCAATCTTCTTAGGATCCACCCTGACACCTTCCTTGCCAACAATATGACCCAAGTATTCGACTTCTTAGGCTCCAAAATCACATTTAGATTGTTTGAGGAAAAGTTGGTGTTGAGAGAGTAGATGAAGAACTCGATCCACATGAGAAAGATGGGTTGTCCATGTTTTACTATAGATGATAATATCAAATGGCATGACCAAGAACTAATAGTGGCCCTCATGAGTTATAAATGTGATCTTAGGAATGCCTCTCTCTTTCATACGTATATGGTGGTAGCTAGAATGAATATCAAGTTGACTAAATAACTCAGCACCACTTAATTCATCCAAGAGATCATCAATGTCAGGAATGGGAAATTTTTCTTTGATGGTGAGTTTATTGAGGGCATGAAAGTCAGGACACATGTGCCAAGAGACTTATTTCTAAGTACCATGACCACATGAGAAGAATAGGGGCTAGTACTAGGACGAATAATGCCTCTGATGAGCTATTCTTGAACATTTTTCTCAATTTCATTTTTCTGGGAAAAGGGATGATGATAGGGATGAACATTGGGAGGAAGGTTGCTTGGTACAAGGGGCATGGAATTCTCATGAAAACCATGGGAAGGAGGAAGCCCCTGGGGAGTGGAAAAAGAAACTTGATTTTTGGAGAGAATGGATTGGAGGTCAGGAGGCACAAAGGGTGTTTCAATGGCTTGAATGGAATTGAGGTGTGAAATAATGCGGGAATGAAATTTTTTGAGGAGCATTTCCATGCGATGGGAACTGAGGATATGAGGGGAAGTTGATTTTAGTCCTTGGAGCTTATATTGTTGGCCCTCTTGTTTGAATTACATGGTTAATTCCTTAAAATCCATGAGAATGGGGCGCATAGTCCTTAACCATTTGACACCCGACACAATGTCACAACCACCCATGTTGATACAAAACATATGAGATTTCATGTGGTATTGGCCAATTTGGAGACACAATTTTTCACAATGCCCCTCCACATTTCATGGACCCACCATTGGCAATCATGATTTGAAAGTTTTTTACTGCTCGGATATAGAAATTATTTTCTTGGGCAATGCGACAATGAATAAAATTATGGGTGTTGCCACTGTCAATGAGGATGAAAACCTTTCAATGCTTAATGTAACCAATGAGATTGAGGGTTTTGGGAGTAGAGAATCTAGTGAGAGCATTGAGGGAAATGACCGATTCAAATTCTATGGGGTTTGAGGGTGGAATCAGGTTAGTGGGTTCATGTGACTCAGCTAAAGGGGGAGCCTTGAACTCTTGTTCAGAAACATCCTCAGAGATGGAAATAAAAATATTTTGTTCCTTACACTTGTGTCCAGGCAAATATTTTCCATCACAATTATAACAAAGGCCATTGAGTTGGAGTCCATCCATTTCTTCCCAAGTCAATTTTTGGATCTTTAGTGGAGTGGAAGGAAGAGTGGGAGTGATTGGTTTAGGGCGAGGAATAGAGAAGGGTTTTCTGGTTTGGGAAGAGACAAAATGTTGTGCTTCCTTAGCCCTTTTAGTAGCTTCCACCAAACTATGGGGGAAATGCATGAGGATGTGGGAACGAAACTCATCGTTGATGTCAGTGATAAAGCATTCTCGGAAAAAAAACATTAGACATGCCCTCAATGCAGAAATTCAATCGCTCAAAAGAAAATATAAATTCTTCCATTGTGCCAGATTGTTTCAACTTTGTCAAATGACCAAAATGGTGGGTCAGTTTTATTGTGTTCATAAATATCTACAACAAATTGTGTCCAAGCCACATACCCTCGGAGGGAATTTTTTCTCCATTGCCAATGTTCTTGATTTATATGGAGAACAACATATCGCAGTTTTTCCAACTCATCCATAATGTCGTACAAAGAGAAATAGTTTTCCATTTGAGTTACCTAGCCAGTGGGATCTGAGCCATCAAATTTTTTCACATCCACGCGTAGAAGGTGCAGGTCATGTTGAAAGTTATGGGATTGAAAAGTTTAAGAATTGGAGGAAGTTTCACATTTGGGGTGCAAAGGTGGGTCATATGAGGTAAGGTCTCCAATGATATTTAGCTTGACGCATATCTGGCCAATAAAGGATTCAATATGGGCATAGAGGTCCTGTTTTAGGGTTTCCATTTTTACATCTATGGTGGAATGTATGTTTTTATTGATGGTGGTAATATTGGCACTGAGTTGCCGCACTTCCTTTTGGGCCTCTGTGAAATTAGAGGACAAGGAATTAAGGCAGGCTTCAAGGTCTTGTCTACGGGTGTGGGCCATGAGAGGGGGAAATAGAAAGGGATGGGTGGGACCAAGCAAAAAATGGGTTATGGGTGAAGGGTATCACAACGATCAGGGTGATGAGGGGAATCCAATGGGGTGAGTACCAAATAAGGGAGTCGGAAGGGGGTCGGGTCCACAAAAAAATAAATTGCTAAAAAATGATAGGTATGACTGAAATCAGGGAGAAGAGAGGAATCTGATGGGATTGGGATAAAATAATGGTACAAGCAGGATCCATACTTTTTTTTTTCTTTTTCTTTTTAACTCCTGCGGAGTTATACTACGATCTGAAGAATACTACAGTGTTGAAAGGCCCAAACTCTTAATAGGAAAAAAATTGTAGTAATTTCGCAACCAAAATGCAAGAGGTGAAGTTGCATGCCAATATATTTTTTCTTTTTGTTTTTGTTTCCGTCCCAAGGGTTAGGGTATTCAAGGTTTCTACATACAAGGGTTTTCCCTATGCTATAGCTCTCTAATATACGTGCGTGATCCAACAATAGTACTTGAACCAATATCTCAAGGCATCAACTAAGGAGGCTAGATTGTGCCCTTAGCCATACTACCTGTCTACAAAGGTACTATAGAGTATCTTCTCTAGTTTTGTTCTCTGTGGCACTATAGCAGTCAGGCGACTGATCGGTTTATCTATGGAGGGATTCATGATATCTAGGTAGATTCGTATACAGGTTTTGTCTGATGCGCTACCACTCGAAGGGGTATCAACATGGGTTACAAGGGTGGCCATCAATGTGCGCTTAAGTACCACTTGTAGTTCATGCATGTATTCTTCCCCCACCGCATATTTATGTGATGAACGACAAATTTCGGTAGCTTTAAGACATCGGAATACATCTCTACCGTGAAAAAAATTAACCCACAATTTTCTGCCAAGGAAAGTGCTTTGATAACACTTGTAAGGTATCAGATCTATTATAATAGCTGAAAATAGAAATATTGCAGAGAATAACAACGGAACAACACAATAGGTGAAACCACAATGCCAAAATAATACCTTTATTGATAGGAAACAATGTTCACTTTCCTCTTCGAGAGGGAAACCTCCAGCAGAGCAACGCTCTACTACAATAATTCTCAAGACAAAACTTCTCATGTCCTCGACTCCTATTTATACTAATTCTATATATCCAAAGAACAATCTAGAAAAAGATCTTCTAAAAGAAAAAGGTTTTATTAGGTCTTCTTACATTTGACTTATTCTTCCTTATTACTAGGCCTTATTAATATTGGCCTTTATTACATGGAAAATAAATTATTCTAGCTATGTGAGAGGTTAGGGAGGTTAGGTCCCTAACATATAGAGCAAAAATTTGGGTGAAAAATTATGCTTTTGAGAAGTATCTTGTATCCTCAATAATTGACAGAGGCTACTGAGTATGTTACAAAGTGGTATGAAAACAAGAAAAGAAATGGAAAAATTATTTATCCAAATGGTACCCCATAACTTCACTAACTAATAGAAGGTACTTGGTACATTACATTTCACTTCTTTCATTATCGAATGAAACTCCTTGACCCACCAAATATTTTACCCTACTTATGTCCACCATCAACTATTCATCTACAAAAAAATCTATCCTTTTGGAGAGTCCTCCTCTCACTCTTTTTCCATGTTTCCGAGTAAACACTACTTTAATAAGTTCTACATCAATCGGATTTTGTACTTCAAATAAATGAAAGAAAAGTCAGGGCCTATGGTTTCTAATAACAACCATTTGGCCTTAACCCTCGAGCATACTCACATTCTTATTATTGACCAACCATATCAAAATATATGCTTAGATCCATAAATGAATCACGACCTATCCATTTGTAAAACTCCTTTGTAGTAATTAGGCTAAGAGGAGAATCTAAAAAATCCATTCCTTTAGTCATTCTTCTTTCATATATAATTGTACTATTTATCAATGTTACTTTCTATTCAACATATATGTGAAAAGTTATGGAAAGGTAGTACATGATTTATTACATTTTTCATATTTTACATCGGAAATTTATGAATGATTAGATAAAATAATCTTTCCATATCCATAGTTTCATATGATATAAATAACAAAATTAAACATTATTAAAATAATCCAAAATTCTAATATTTTACTTCAAAACATTTTATATTATTTTTAAAATAATGTAAAAATTTTATAATTTAATTATCTTCAAATTATAAACTTCTATGTAAATCCATATGAGATTCATGATCTTAAACAAATAAAATTGTACTTTTGTTGAACTATTCCATTAAATATTTGAACCATACTTATGTAAAACACATTTTACACAACATTCTAACACCACATTTTATTAAAGTACCTTTACACCAGCAAAAACAATTGTTCGTATACTTTACGTAGATTATTAACTAAGAAACCTCTGATGATAATAGAGGGCTAAGAAATTAATATTAAATTACATAAGATATAGTTGAGTTTTGAAGATCTTTTAGGTGTGAGGTTATTTTGATATATTAATAAAAGTTTTTTTTTTTAAATGATTTGTTGAATACTAAAGGATACTTTGATACATTTTTCAATGACATTTTTAATAAATTTATCGATGTAAAGAAATATATTTCATACATATTTGTTCACTAAAATTAATTAAATGCTCAATAATATTAACAACAATTAATTAAACTAGTTCTTTAAATGAATGTGTAAGTATAAATTATTTTAATATACCAATAATACTCTATATCTTTATCACTCTCATTGTCCTATAGTTAGATAATGAAAATTGTAGAGTTAGATAATGAAAATTGCTAATGGTTGTTGGTGAAATAAAAGAACAATTAAAGGCTATATTAATTGTGATGTTAACTATTAAAATACTTATTAATTAATCGAGTTTGGCTTGGTCTCTTTTGTGAAAGGATATTTATGGATGTTTGAGGTCGAAGTTGGTCTTGTTGGATAATAATTTTAGAAGTCGTTCTGTGAAGTGTAAGTATGGACTTACATTAGAGAGAGGAAAATAGCGAGGCGGATACCCTATCTAAAAAAACATTGCATATGTCACCGGGCCAAATCAGTTTTTCAAAATGGGAGGATGACAATGAAGGACCAGCCATCATGATCAAGCTTTGATATGCCATCTACTGTTTTTATCCTCTGCATACCCTTTGATCTGAAAGCTGATCATAGTAGAGTCTAGGAATAGATAGTTTTGACAGTTTGAACTGCACCAATCTATAAGCACAATTCTCCCTCTTGTAATCTGTCTTTCGTGAAAATGGTTTTATATATTTTTATATACTTATGAATATAAAAAGCATTTTTTCTCGTGGAAAAAAAAAAATATGAACTTATTTCCGTCCAAAAACTAGTCAAACCTAAAAGGATTCGTCGCAAAATTTATACCGAATTATAAATCTTTACATGACGCCTCTTATGAGCGGATAACATCCAAGTAGACATGAAGGTGTGAAAAGGAAAAAAAACATGACGGCAAAGACAAAGTGTAGGTCACTTTATTAATCAAAGTAATATCACTTTATTTATTAATATAATAGAATAAGATAAGAAATGACCAATATGGTCATACATCACTCGATAACATATACGCCTGCATGAATGTACAAAAAGGATAAAGAACATAAGGTTAAAGACAAAGAGCAGGTCACTTTATTCATCAATACAGTAGCATTTTATTCATTATTATAATGCAAGATAAAATATGGCCATACATATTTTGGAGCAGTGGTAGGAAAAATACAGTTGGAGGAAGTGTTGATGGGAATCACAAATCCATTCAAGAAGTTTGATATACTATTTTCCATATCCTCAAAAGCTTTAAAAAAAAATTTAAATGATGATAAAGGGGAACAATCTAAAGCACTTTAAAAATAATGTAAATGATATATAGAAATTGATGATTTTGACAAATTGTTGGTTTGGACAATTATGCAAATGGAAGAAGCAAGTTGATGGTTAAATAAATATTGCAACATGAGTTACTTATGTTTGAGGATAACAATGTTACTTTGCATCGTGCAAGTTATGGTAAGGATGTTAGAAGACTACAACTAGGTGGAGTCAAGGTTAAAGGAAAAAGACATTTGGAGGATTACAACATTGTGATTGATACTAAAGGTTTGGGACCCATTGGAACTTTGAGAATGTATGAGGAAATTAAAGATTTGTTAGAACATTTTGCAAATGAAAAGAGGGAGGAAAATAATAAATTGAAGAAAATGATTGTTGAATTGAAAGTTTCCTTGAACCTTAAATCCTTATTCACACAATCCCTTGCTATCAAAGGACCTAAGGATAATTCATAAGAAACACTTGAGACATCTTCCAAAGCCAAATAAACTCAAGAGTTATTACATGGATTTAGGAAGACTATTGCCAATAATATCGAGGATAAGATGATTTTACTTTTTGAGTTATGGGAGATAACTGATAAAGCTTATGTGATAATGGAAAGGATTGATTCCTAGAGAGAATCCTTCAAAACTAAAATTCAAAAGGACACTAGGTTTAATGAAATATCTGTGTGTACATTCATAAGAAAACTTTCTAATATGAATGAGCATAAAAGACAAAAATATAATCTTCCATTGATAATAGGTTGATACAAATCCATGGTGGATGGAATGGCAGATATGAAGTACTATAGTAGTTAATTGCAACCTATGATATATTGGAGTAGAGAAGAATTTTTTTTTAAAGACAGTTGATTGTATAAAAGGATTAGAGGGACCTTCCCTTAAGACTAATAGATTTTCAATAGATGAAAAATTGAAGTAGAACTTAACATCACAAAAAAACATGGTTTGAAATTTTATAGTCTCTCAAACTTCCCTAAACTTGAGATATGAAAGTGGCTCTCAAAATTTGTTAGTGATAATGTGGGGCACAGTTTTGTCACTTGATATTGACACGCCGAATTAAGTGGTATTGAGGATGAAAATTTTCTATTATGAGTGAAAAAGGAAATTATTGTGGGCCCTTTGTGTGATTATATTGTTCTATTGTTCTAAAGAAAGCCCCATGGAAATCTCAATTTGGGATCTAGTTACTATTGTTTTGAAGAAAGCCCCATGGAAAACTATTAAGGAGCATATACTTTTTATGATTTCAAATTTTGTATGATAGAGCATAAATCTTAAACATATGTCCCTTTACATCCCTATGATATTAATGGGAAAAAAAATCATTTAATGATTTCCAATAAACCTTTGTTGCATGTGTATTGTTTCCTCTTAAGCATTGTCTTCGATGTGCCTTTTTCTTTCTTATATCGTGGAGGCATATCTGTGTTGAGTTGAATAGATACACTTCATAATTATAAGTTTTTTCTTCCCTTGATTTTATGGTTGTAGAACTGTTTGGTCCTTTCATAGGAAAAATTGTGTCTGAAATGAATATCTAGTTAAGCTAATAACTTCTCTTACACTTGTGGAATTTAGTTGTAGAACACTCTCCCTATAAATCAATGAATTAATAAAATAATATTTTTTATTCAATAATAGAAGAGTGCCACCACTATAAAAACAAATGAGGGTGTTCGTAATCCCCCCAAGACACCCCTCAAAATTGATCATTTTCCTATGTAGGAAAAAAACATAAACATATACATATGAATGTGTCATGGACACATGTAGAGATTAAAATAATAATTCCGACATGAAATTTCTTGACTCTTTAATGATATATTAGAAGTTTACTCACCTCTTGGAACTCAAGGAATCGATTCCATTTATAACATAAGGTAAACTTGTTATGTCCTCCAACCCCATGCCCTGTGAAAACATTAAATCTACCTCAATTGATGGAGCTTTCAGGTGTTTCAGAATATTTTTACATAGATAAAACTTATTATGTCCTCCTAACCTACAATCCTAAAGAATATTAACTTTATCTCATCTCTTAAATATTTGGAGATTTCAAAACTCTTTTATACATAAAATAAGTCTTTGATATACTCTAACCCCATGAGACCCAAAATACTCTTACGATCCTAAGAACTCATATTATCTAGGTCTCTATATAAATACCAAATCTTTTGTGATTTCCTTGGTCTCCATTAACAACTATTTGGCCTTACCCTTTAGCATACTCAGATTCTTCTTATTGGCTTACTAGATTTAAATATATGCTTAAATCGTTTCAAAAATATAATTTCCTCCCCGGATGGGGTGTTTTTAGACCCATCAAGTAACCATGACATGGGGAGGCCACCTAGACGGGCGGCCAACCACCTGGTACCGATCCAATCCCATCCCACCCTCTCTGTCACCTCATGATCGTCAGCACGCCTCCACCACCCTTCACTCCCCCAACGTGCACCTACATTCACACGTGTTGGATGCTCTGGAACTCAGGTGACTTCATGGCGCTGCGTGGGGTTTCTCTTGGCTCACTTGATCTTTCCCCTTCTCACTCTCCGGTGCACAATTCACTCAGAAACTCACTTTCCGCTACCAATCGATTTGTGCACATTTCGCCTCCCCTTTGGTGCATCCTTCCTTGGGCTCCCAGCTCCACACGCTTGGGCCTCAGCTCCTTCCCAAAATCGAATTTGGCATTTGGCATGCCTCGCCCTAGGGACAAGGCTAAATGGGGCACTGCATTGTATGAGGCCAGGGAAGAAAACAACCCACCTCTGACCATCCTTCTGAAGTCGAGCTTCCCCCAACCATTCCTCCAGCTGACGTGCCCATTCACGACCATCCACCTGAGGTGAATTTTTTTCCCAATTTGTGCCTTGAGGAAGCGACAACTCACCTTCCTCCTCATGTAGATGCAAATCCCCCCGTCCTATCCCCAATTGAAACACCCATCCCTGCTT
>JASDQU011505905.1:21100-51388 GCA_032191745.1 Picea mariana | reverse complement strand
TCTAGTCTAGATCTAATCCAATCTACTCAAGGAGAGAACATATCTATCACTTGCAACTAAATACGATGGTATAAAGAGGGGAAAACACATAGATATATATTATGAAAAATGGACAAATACATCAACTTCACTTCACCATGAGTCTTGATGCATTTCTCACTGTTCATTGATCCTTATGCTCCTTACTCTTACTCCTCCTTATCCCTCACTCAAGCAAGGCTAACGTGATTTCAAGATTGATTTGTATGGAGACTGTCCTCTAAAAAATCCTGCAACATATACTTGTAATTGATTCTTCCTCCTCTTTCCCATGGAATTTATTCCTTCTATAGATTGGTGGAGGAGTCTAGGAGAGGCTTCTAGATCTCTAGAACTTAGTGAAATCAACTATATTGAGAGTTCCCAATCTCGTATCATAAGATAACCAAATCACCTAGCGGTGATATCCTTGGAAATCACCAATTCTAGAAGGCTATAGAGGTAGTTGCAGGCCAGTAGTAATGCAGCTAGCGACTAGTCATGGAATGCAAAGTAGTTCATCTATGACCAATCACACCATATCAGTGGGATCAACAGTGACAGTCCTAAAAAATCATTGAAACTAGGGAAGAAGAGTGTGCCTCGGCATAATATCATCAATATGTCCTTGACCCTAGGGTGGAAAATAAGGTTGTAACAGATGCCCCCTAATGTGTGAGATCAAAAGAGGAATTGATGGCCGAAACACATCACGAAAATGGTCACCAATATGAGGCATCATAAGGAGGGAGAAAAGGGGTTATAAATCCAAGGATTGCATGCAATCATATATATATATGTGTGTGTGTGTGTGTACACACACACACACACACACACACACACATAATACAAATTAGTTCATCTATGACCAATCATGCCATATCAGTGGGATCAACAGTGATAGTCCTAAAAAATCATTGAAACTAGGGAAGAAGAGTGTGCCTCGACATAATTCCATCAATACGTCCTTAACGCTAAGGTGGAAAATAAGGTTGTAACAGATGCCCCCTAATGTGTGAGATCAGAAGAGGAATTGATGGCCGAAACACATCATGAAAATGGTCACCAATATGAGGCATAATAAGGAGGGAGAAAATGGGTTATAAATCCAAGGATTGCAAGTAAACACACCCACACACACACACACACACACACACACACACACACACATAATCCCCAAGGTATGCATACTCATGCTCGAAAGAGAACCAAAACATGATTTTTGACACAATACACTATGGATCCATGAAATCAAATCCAAGGTCATGGCCATGAAAAAATACATAGTGGATCTATGTTAACAAATATATCATAACCATGAGAAAATACAATGTGGATCTATGTCACAATATATATTAGGAAGACATCGAGCATCATTGAGAATGCCCTCGTAGTATTCAAAGTAAACATACAAGAGTGATATAATCCATTGCAACATAAGAGGGGCATCATGAATGAGTGATATTTCCCCAATCCCAAGGTCTTCTTACTAAAACCTGATGGACACAGAATGGGTAGACCTGAGGTTAATCATCAATACACCAACAAAAACCCTTAGACACCGACCCTTTCGACATCACCTGCAAGCAAGTGAAGTCTCACCCGAGGCATCTAGAGGAGTTGGAGGAACCAAGGTTCTGCAATGATGAGGGGAAGTGATGCATTCAACATGTCTTTACTGTGTGTTCAATTTTCATCACTTAACAATTACTTATCATTCAACATTCCCTGTGTGCAACATTACTTTTCTTTACATTTATTCATTTACTAGTTACTTCGATGTGCGACATTATAACAACATATATGAATAACAAATTCAGAATAATAAGCTCTCATCATCACTACACAATATCAATAACATATTCATAAAACATTCAACAAATCTACGTTATCCATAACACACACATAGAATTACATCAAGACATAAGTTTTAACATGGTTCACCCTAATCCGGGCTACGTCCACAATGATTGTCTTCTTATATTAGTCATTTATAGTTCTCTTACAACTACGCACTGCGCTTACAAAATTATGCAATAGTAACCATTACTTAAATCTTCCTAATTGTTCTGTTGTAGTGTGAGTCTCACTCATCCATCATACCTCAAAAATCTTCTTCACAACTTCTCCAAAACTCAACTCAACTTATTTTTTTATTAAGTAAGCTTCTATAAATTACCTCTCAAAATCATAAGTTACAATATTAACAGTCATAACAGAGTGCTAGTTGGTTTGAATCGCCCAGAAGGGAAACCGATTCAGTCGATATAGAAAAAATCACTTGATGGAAAAACTAATCTGTCTATGTAAATTGAAAATGAGTTTTCTATGAAAGGCCCGAGAATAAGAAATGAATATCATAATTAACTAGAAAAATATAAAAGACCAAGTCTCGAGCTCCTGATAAACTGCACATAAGAAACTAACACCTATTCCCATGCATAAAAATAAGAGTCGGGCTAATGGTTGATCTAACCCTCTGTGTCACTCGGGGTCATTGCCTGGTTGTTATATGAAGGGGCACCACTGTAGTTGCCAAAGAACTAGTCGCAGGACCTGAAGTGTGTAAGGAGCCACACAGTATTGTGTGAAGAAATTCCATCTTGTCCACTCACTGGTCCATATTTTCCAGTCGAAACCGCAGGTCATCCATATCCTTTCTGACTTCAAAGACAAGGTTGTGCAAGATCTCCCCAGAGGTAAGGAGGCACGAGCATGAAGCAAAATCTGAGAAAGAATGAGATTGGGAGGAGGTGGGGGGATCCACCAAGGGGACGATGGGGGAGGAAGGAGCTGGTGGATAGGAAGAAGACTCAGGCGGAGGAGCCAAAGGGACAGGGGGTGGTTGTGAGGTAGAAGGTAAGTCTAAGAGAGGATCTGGGAAGCATCCCTAAGAATTTCCTTGATGTTCATACCATTCCACGTGACAAGACCATGAAGAAGACAGATGGGGAATGCTACATTGGCCAGAAGAGGATAGGGATGAAGTGAGGTTCAAAGTTGTAAGTAGAGGGATAATAGTTGTAGGATCCTGATGAGTCATGCACCTAAATTTTTGATTTGAAATGGAGCCTCTCTTTGGTTTCCCTAGGAGGAGAGGGATAACCAGTTGAGGAAAGGATCATGATCCAGTTGTAGGGGTTTATGGTGAACAACCATACCAGAGTGAAATGTAGAGAGGGTGCAAGACTGAAGCAAATGATTTGATGGATCCTAACTGATGAGAGATAGGACAACATAAAAACTAGAGGAAGACCTCACATAAGAGATAAGGTGATGGATTGGGTGAAGTGACGATCACCATGATGAAACTAGGAGAGGAGACATGTAGGAGAAGTAGAGCCTGTACGCAACGGTATGAATTTTGATGGGAGACATAAGGGGAAACAATTAACAGAAGAGGATGACGCTTCAGGTGCACTTCATGTGGCCACAATAAGCATGGGATGCACCACCCATCCTAGCAGACACCAGGACCCTTCTAACATCCCATCCAGATGAAAAATCAACTCAACTAACCCCAAAGAGAACTAAGACATTTCCATAAATCGAGCCCCCTATATAACCCAACCCTTTACATATTTATTCATCAAAATAGGGATAAGCCCATTACAAAATGTCCCAAAATCCCAATAGTCTATAACTGTTTTCCACCTTCTCCATGCCACTCCATCATGTTTCCTCCTATCGCGTGCTTTAATTCCTTAAAGTCTTCTCCCATCATGTGCTCTAGTCCATATTCTAACTACCTTTTATTCTTTGATTGATTATGGCATAGATCCCAAAAATCAACCAAACTTATCCAAAATTCCTATCCAATAGGCCCCAAACACTCATGTTTGGCTCGTCCCAAGCCACTTAGGCCTTCTTCCAATTATCTAAGAACTTTTCAAATGTCTCCTTTGTTGTCATGGCCTACGCCTCTACCTATGTCTCCTTCTGCAAAATTGTATCAACTATTTTGGCAGTAACTCGAGCCTACATATTCTTGACACTTTCTTCAACTACCTATTTGACTACTCTTTGAGTGGTTGTTAAGGCCATTATCACCCTATATGCTTTATCTTGTAGCAACTAAAGAATTTCTGTGCGAGCCTACTACTCCACCCTTAGCTGATTCATTTATGAATACAACTTCCTATTCTCATCCATTTTCATTACCACCTTTGTTGGTAGTAGTGTGCCCATTACAACTTTGAACTTCTACGCCTTTTCCTCCACAACCTAGATCTTTTGGCTGATATCCTATTTCTCCCTATATTAAGTTAGTTGGTTTCTACATAGAGCTGAGCACATTCTACCTCTAGATTATTTATGCTCTCCACAATTGTGGTCATTGTATGTTCCCTTTTCTCCCTTTCTTCTGGTGGACTACTCGGTGTCATGCATGCTTCTAAGTCGACCATGCATGCATGAAATCCCTAAATATCTTCACTTATCTTCCTTAAGTTTTCTTCAATTGGGGACTCCATCTTTGTTTGATCCTATGGGAGTTCCTTGTAGATTTCTTGAATGCCTGTTTCATCCTTTAAACCTTCTGCATGGCCTCATTCTTCTCTTGTTTGAATTTTGTTTACTCCATATACAAGGATACATTCTTTGTCGTAACCTTAACCAAATTGCTATATGTCTTTTCTGCACATGAGTTCATCTATTTCGTCACACTCATCGACAATTATTTCAATACATCTATCGGTAGTTGAGATAAGACTAAGTCAATGTGACCTAGTGCCCTTGCTTGTTCCTACATATCTATTGTGGGGAACTCTACCTCCCTTGTCACTAACTTTATCAATATGAATTCTCCTGTTACTACTAACGAATGAGAGATTTTTTCCCTACCTCCCCATTCTTTGTAGTACTTGTTGTTTGTTCATCCTCGATCTGTCACACTGGCACAATGTTTGTTGCTTCTAATAATTGGAGTAGCTTAGCCATATTCTCCTACATTATTCTATGCATTTATTCATGTTGGTTTGTCAGACAATGAATTGCGTCATTTGTGACTTCTTTAACTTGATCTCCAATATTTTCCAAGTCTTCCTCAGTCACGGCTTGGATGGCCACTTCCTTGACGACTTTCCACTTCATCTATTGTGGTATAAATCTACCTGTCTTGGGTTCTTTCTGCTTCTTATCTATGCATGGTTTTGTCTACNTGGGTTCTTTCTGCTTCTTATCTATGCATGGTTTTGTCTTCTGGGTGGTTTCTTCTATTCCATTTTCTCTTTCTTATTTTTCTCCTTATTCTTCATCATCATCATTCTCTTGTACTTGTAGGTTTTGTCTTTCTAAGGGCCATGTTTCTACTGGTGAAATCTTCCACTCGTTGTCCCAATATACGATGATATGGAACATCTCATCCTAAATTAATCTATACTATGTGGGAAGCCATTGTTGATCCATGTCCTTTTTCACTTGTACATACATATGGTGGCGCCCTACCTTAAAGCATTACACTACCTTATACATGTTGATCACTTGTGGTGGTATCCACGGTGTTCTCTTGATGTTTTCCCTAATAGTTTCCTTATAAATTTAAAAGGAAACATTGTTGTTCATCTATTGTTCCTTATGGGTAGTGTGCCATAAATTTTGATATGGTGCAGTTATACATGGCTTATCCTTGACTCCCAAAAATTGTGTGTCATCTAGCTCCCTCCATACTAATAATGAAATTAGAATGAGTACCTAAGCATAATGGAACTCAATACCTTTATCTCATGCCTCTTCACAATCAATCAAGAACTAGTTTAGTAAGAACATTTCCCATTTCATATAAACGCCCTTAATGCACCTTTCAGTTGCTGCTATGATTGCTATTGGGACTTGGTCTTTTCTACACTTTCTTAACAATTTACAAGATAAGGCTTGCTTCGTGAACCTTACTATCAGGTCGCATATGATTGCGACATATAATCCACATTGTCCTGAGAATGTATGGAAATCTCCTTAATGCTCTTAGATAGAGTCTTTTCATTCTTCTTGAAAAAACATAAATAATAAGGGGTCCTCCCCTTGTGACGATAGACCAGTGATGAACACGATCAAGTCTGCATCAGTGGAAATTGGCCTTTTGAGCCACAAGTATCCCCTATGCACACAAATCAACAACATTTTGATGTAGGCATTAATTTCTAGGCTCCTCCCAAAGTGAGGTATGTCGAAGAGTCTCAAAATACCTACTTTATGCAACCCCGTAGCCCAAATATGTGGCTCTATGACTATCATTTGTGTTCCATAACTAATATATTTATTCAATTATTTGTTTAGCACTAACTCGAGAAATTTCTTCTCATCTGTGATGTTGTGGTCGACATAATTTAAAGTGGGTATCGGGACTAACATGTCCCCTTNTACCCAAATATGTGGCTCTATGACTATCATTTGTGTTCCATAACTAATATATTTATTCAATTATTTGTTTAGCACTAACTCGAGAAATTTCTTCTCATCTGTGATGTTGTGGTCGACATAATTTAAAGTGGGTATCGGGACTAACATGTCCCCTTCCACAGTCACTCCTTATGGAATCTCTAACTCCACGAGTGGGTACTTCATGTCTTTCTGTAAGTTGACCATTTTTGCAGATGAATTTCTCAGTGGTATATAGTCCTTACGGAATCTCAATGTTGAGGATGATTCCTTCGTTGTCTCCACAACTATAAGTGTCATTGCTGGTTAACTACGATGTTTCTTGGGTACCAATGTTGAAGTCGTTGTTTCCTTGGGTGGTACCATCTTCGTATGCAATTTTTCTCTACATAAAACTGTGCTCTGCAACTTGATTCTAAAATTCAACTCTGCAACTCGGCTCTAAATCTTAGCTCTGTAACTCAGCTCTAAAACTTATCTCTCTATGAAAATTGTAACTAACAATAACCTTCCCCGTTGACCCTTCGCTTTCTTTTATACCTCAAATACAACTGTTAGCTTCCCTTCATGCATAAACTTGTTGTCTAATCCACTAGTTCTTTGCATTCATTACCCATCATCATGCTTAATTAACTCTATATCTTCAATAAATTATTTGTTATATTCTACAGCATGTCAAGATATTATTTCCAATCTACACTTATGGTTACACGACACCACTACTTCACCATCATGGTAGCTCTTTATTGCGCATCCCATAATGGATGGGGTTAATCATCAATACACCAACAAAACCCTTATACACCAACCCTTTCAACATCACCTACAAACAAGTTAAGTCTTACCCAAGGAATCTAGAGGGACTGCAGGAACCAAGGTTTTGCAGTGATGAGGGGAAGTGAGGCATTCAACACTTTTTTACTATGTCCACTATTTTCATTACTTAATAGTTACTTATCATGCAACATATCATGTGTGAGACATTACTCTACTTGACATTCATTCATTTATCAGTTACTTCAATGTGTAACATTATAAAAACATATATGGATAACACATTAAAAATACTAATCTTTCATCATCACTGCGCAATATCAATAGCATATTCATAAAAAATTTAATAGATCTACACTATCCATAATACACACATAAAATCACATCAAGACACAAGTTTTAATGTGGTTCACCCCAATCTAGGTTACGTCCACAATGTTTGGCTTCTTATATTAGTCATTTATACTCTTACAATTTCACACTATTCTTAAAAAAAGATGCAATAGTAACCATTACTCAAACCTACCTAGTCATTCTGCTATAGTGTGAGTCTCACTCCTCAGTCATACCTCAAAAATATTCATCCAAAATTATCCAAAACTTGACTAACCAAAATCTCATATCACTCCTCTATCATAAAATACTCAAAAGCACTAAGAAATTTTCATACATAGAACCCACTATATACCCATACCCTTTACATATTTATACATCAAAATAGGGATAAGAATATTACAAAATGTCTTGAAACCCCAATGGTCTATAACCATTTTCTTCTTATGTGCATCGCTCCATCGCGTTTCCTCCTATCACGCGCTTTAACTTCTTAATGTATGCCCATGTCTTGCACTCTAGTCCATATTCTAATTTCCTTTTATTCTATGAATTATTATGGCACAAATCACAAAACTCAACCAAACTAATCCAAAACACCTATCCAACAGGGACCCAACACTCCCTATGGCTCATCTTGAGCCACTCAAGCCTTCTTCCAAGTTTCCAAAAACTTCTTTATTATTTTATGTGGCTTGGGTTTCTTTCGATAAAGTGTCTTCTACAGTTTGCGCACTCCTTGCTAACTTAAGATGTTGTTCCTAGGCAATGGTGGAGTTGAATAAGAATGGAAATCCTTCATAGCTTTATCCTTCAATCTGGGTAGATGGTTTTCTTGTTTCTCGAGTATCATAACTATCACCATACCTAGGTCCTTGCTGTGCAAAAAATACTCTTTCCTTGTTCTTCATGTTCCTGTTCTCCTTCTTGATGCTTCTCTAGTTCATGCATCTTCGGTCACACTTTTACATTTCCTTATGTTCTATGCAGTTTGGTTCAGGGAAAGTTTTACAATCTCGAGTCGATTACTTCCGTTCTCGAGACATCCTCCTCCACCAACACTGTGGCCTTCTTACAGATCTGTGATTTTTCTTTAGGTGGCTCCATATCTCTCTGTTATAACCTACTTAGCTCCACTACCCTCTTTTATTTTTCTATACTATTCTCATATTCTATACTACACTCGAATCTTCTACATATCTTCTCAAATGCATAGAAAACAATAGCCTACCCTTTTTGCATACTTTATAGCGAGTTGGATCTTCACATCCCTACTTGCATTCTCATTCGAGTGTACATATGATTGACTTCTTTCCTATCCTATGTTAATTTTGTATCCTTCGATATATTACGGTCTAAATCGACCACCCTGTAAAAATATTTTTCACACTTGTTCCCACTTTCTCTTGATTGTGTTCAATTTTGGATGTTTTTCCTATCAATTTTTAATTATGACTACATGTTTCCACTACTCCGCCATCATATTCTCTCTTCAATGAATGTCCCATCATGGATTTTATTTTTCTCTCCTTTTGTTCCTACCTGTAACACACCTGACCCCTAAGTACCCTTTTTAGGGATGGGGTATCAAAATTCCACTTTACTTAATTATCTTGAATCCTTTCCCCAAGATCTCCATCCTCTTCTACTCATCAAGATATATCTAACAATGGCTACCTTGTTCAAATATGAGCTATGTATTGGGAGATAGGCCCTTCCAAATCTCCTCGAGCGTTATTAGTCAAGGGCCACGTGGCGCCCACGTAGGTCCATCTCATTCGTACCATCCCAAGTTTCCCTAAAGTCCATGAGATTTCCCAGCGTTCCTACATCTATGGTGGAATTCCATCCACTGTCAAGTCCAACGACAAAACTTCATCCTCGTTTAACACATAATCTTAAGGAAAATTCGATGTTTGACGCTGAATGCCCATTTTTCCTTCTATGTGCATATCCTCCAGAGTCCCGAAATATAGAACTCCCAAGGACCCAAATATATTTCCACATGGCTCCAACCTTCGATCCTTTTGACTTATCTAAGATACTACACCCCAAACTTTCGGAGTTTCAAAGTCCCGGACTCCTGAAGGGTCCACCCTTACATGTGATGGAGTATTAAATGCAGAGGCAAGTACAGGTGGGTATTGAGTACTCCACCCACTAATAGGCCAAGAAATTATGTGCCAGGGGGTGACACACGACAAGGTAGAGATGAAACGTGGCCCCATCAGTGGGTGACAAGTGTTGTGTGATAATGGGCACATAGGATCTACAAAAAGAACAAATCAAGGTGACACGTGGCACGTCAAAATTGCATCCACTTCACCCTCGGTGACATCAGTGTCCCATGTCACTCTGGACTGAAAACCTTCCAATACTCCCCATATATCATAGTCGATATGTGTCCACATAGATGGATATATCTATAGCCTTTGTTTCTTCACAAATTAGGTCTTTGGGGTTTCTGCTGTGTAATCTCCTCTTTACTCCTAGAGTGGTCAGTGCCGAGCTGACCACAATATAGATCCAACATCTAGGACACATGTACCGAATCATCTTCAGATCCACGGCTCTTGTCACTTCGTGACTTCAATGGTCAAGGGTTCTACCTACTCCACACTCCTTTTCTTCCAGAGTAGGACTTTGTCGAAGTACTATACGCAAGTTCGTCCATTGGTTGATCAGAAAACTGAGAGGGGTTCTCAATGGACTCCCCAGATCCATGACTCACACGAATCCATGACTCCAACATTTAGGGATTTTGGTGTTGTGATACCATTGTTCTCCCAAAGTGGTCAACGTCGAACTGACTGTGACATAGATCCAACGTTCAGGGAGGCTGCCGAGTTTCCTTGGATCTATGGCTCACATTGCTTCGTGATCGGTAAGTGAGTTAGGGTTTAACAATGGAACATATCCCATGGTCATGGTAGGGAAGCCACCAGATGTCGGTAAACCTCATTGGTAACCAAACAAACAGGTTTCCTTTGGTTGGTTTTGGAGGTAGTGAATTCATAGCGTCTCGGATCTCCGAACTCCCGGAGTTCCGAAACCATAAAATCTTATCTCTTTCCAGACCTAGCGAAGGGTTCTCAGGTCTTGGTTATATGGATCCTTTAACAAGTCTTAGGGATACATGTCCAATTCTTAGCCGTGATTTGGTTAAGTTCGTGGGAATGAGCCCGTGGTCTCTTAAACAACTGGTTTGAAGGGATCACCTCCCATTCACAGAGCTTAAATTCTAAAATAGAGAAAGGTACCTTTTGAGGGATCAACGAGACTAAAACATTCCAACGAAGTCTACCTTGATTCTTATCTTGAGAGACCAATCCTTAGGAGAAATTCCCTTAAGGACTTTCGAATCAATATAGGTATCATCAAACTTATTCTTAGACTTATTTACAGATCTACTTATCATAGATCTCCAGCTGCTAAGATGAAGCAAACATAAACTATTTAAAAGCATGGTCTCATAGAAAAACAATAAACATTTCTACTTTAATCATACAATACAACTTTTAGTCATAGACACATACATTCAACCATCATTTCAACTCTAGTATACAGAGCATAAAAATAATTATCAGGAAACGAGAATTCGTGAAGCAACTACTGAGAGGGGTGCCTGTTTCCACCCAACTGTAGGCACAACCAGTCTTGAAGGAATTTTCCGCTGGCCACCCCCTATATAGACCATGATTCTCTAAGAGAGACTCTCCTTTCTTGTTCAACGACAATTAGGGATGAAGGTTACTCTCCTCCTCCCATAGGAACTTGGAAAAACAGTTTTTTGTGTACCAAGAAATGGGGTATGCAATGAGTACTTCGATAGTCACTTGTCTTCTCTGCAACCCCATTTATCAGCTTAGACTGAAAACGCTACTAGCAACTTCTTTCACCCAGAAAAAGTGTGTTTCTCATTTCTCTTCAGAACTAAAAAAATACATGTGTTCTTTCTCTCCAGAAGAATGGTATGTCGACTCATCTCTTCATCAATCTGCCTCTGCCGATGAATCCCCTTCTTTTCTTTCCTTCCTCAGCAAGATTGCATCAGTCTAAATCCCCATCTCATGGTTAGGTATAGAATTATTTCAGATGGGTACTCTACCCATCTGCTCATTAACTCTTGAGGAGGACTTCCCAGCTACCATCCTAACTGGTAACTTATTTTTGGGTCAGAGGACTGTGTTGGGTCTATGTAATTTAAATCTAGTAAGGTACTAGTCTAGTGGGGGTCATCTCAACCAGTGTTGGCTCCCCTCACCATATCTCTCATAACATCATGGTATACCTTGGAAAACCCCCTCCTCAAAAATTATGTATCACTATCAATTGTTTTTAATAACAGAAAATACATACATTACCTTTTATAAAAAAAAGGTTCATCGACTCCAAGATCCACACGTTTTCAGTCTGCCCATAGTCTTTTGGTAAGTTATAGTTATATTTACAAGCTAGGGGAAACATGGGTGTTACAATCCCCTCCCCCTTAAAGGAACATCGTCCTCGATGTTCTACCTATTGATATGTTCTATATGTACATAAGTAAAAAAAATGGGTATGCATGTTTCATGGAATCCTCCATTTTCCATGTCACTTCATCTGGACCAAAGTGTTTCCACTGCACCTTGACTTGTACAATGGTTCTATTCCTGAGTTGGATTTCCTTACTATCTATTATGCATTGTGGTTATGAAAGGAATTCTCCCTTTGGTTCCACTTGAATCACATACCAATCAATTATATGATTAGAATCATGTACATATTTCTTTAGTATCGAAACATGCAAAACAATATGTGCCTTCACTATGGGAGGAAGTGCTAGTCTATATGCTACAGGTCCCACTCTATCCAAAATTTCAAAGGGTCCACAATATTGAGGTGCCAACTTGGCACAGGCTCCCATTCTCAAGGAGATTTTCCTGGGGCTAACTCGGAGATACACATGATCCCCTGCTTTGAACTCTCTAGGAGTTCTCTTTCTATCTGCATAAATTTTATGTCTCTCCTGAGCTATTTTCAAATTTTGTTTTATCTGAATTACTTGTTGTTCCATTTCCTTTAGTATATCTGACCCAATTGTAATTATGTCTACTAGGTTATTCCACCTGATTGGAATATTGCATTGTCTACCATAGAGGGCCTCAAAAGGGCTCATCTTTAATGAATCTTGATAGACAATGTTATAAGAAAACTCTATCAGTGATAGGTAGTCCTCAAACTTCTTGGGCTGATGCATTAAATACATCCTTAACATGTACTCTAACACTTGGTTTACCCTCTCTATCTTCCCATGAGTTTGAGGGTGATAGGTTGTACTAAATAGCAATTTAGTTTCAAAACCAACAAACATATATTTCTAAAAGTTTGAAGTAAATTTTGTATCTTTGTCAGATATGATATATTTAGGCATGCCATGCAGCCAGAATATCTCTTTCATGAAAATACTGGTAATATCTATTTCCATGCAGGTGGACTCGACAAGAATAAAGTGAGCAACCTTGCTCAGTTTGTCCACAACTACCATAATGGCGTCATTCTACTTGGTTTATTTTGGTAACCCTATGATGAAATCCATGTAGATGGTTTCCCATTTCCATTCTATAATTGGCAGGGGCTGTAACAACCCTACTGGATGTTGGTACTTTGCCTTAACTTGCTGACATTCTAGACATTTAGCTAAGTAATCAGGTATGTCCTTTTTCAATCCGGGCCAATAAAATAGTTTCCTAGTGGCTATGGTCATTTTTTGATAACCAGGATGACCAGTATATGGTATTTTGTGTAGTTCATCCATTATGAACCTCTTTAATCCGTCACAATTTGGAACTTCAACCTACCTTTTTAAGTTAACATGCCATTATTCAACAATTGATAACCCTCATACTTCATCCCTATGGTCTCTTTCTCTAAGTATGATTTCACAGTATTGAAAAATGCATTTGTTCCTTGTGCACTTTTGACTCTCTCATTGACATCCATTTCATAGGTGCTTACAAATACCAAGTGAATCATTTTCATGCTTATTCTAAGGGAATCAACCAACCTATACTATTTTCCTTTGATATGATTGCTTTCAAAATCGAACTCACTAAGGAGATCCATCCATCTAGCTTGTCTAGCATTGAGTTTTGGTTGATCAAACAGATATCTCAACCCACTATGGCCTGTCTTAAGTACAAATCTCCTACCTAGGAGGTAATGAATCCACATTTTTAAACCATGTACTATGGAAGCCAACTCCAAATCGTGGGTCACATAATTGATTTCATGCTCATTCAATTTTATGGATTCATAGAAAATCACATGTCCTTCTTTCATAAGGACTCCTCTGAGCCCTTCCTTGCAAGCATCTGTACACACAAGAAAGTCCTTGTTTGGGTTTGCAATCTTCAATACATGTGCATTGGTTAGAAGGTATTTTAGCTCTTGGAATCTCTCTTCACATTCTTATTTCCAAATAAATTTAACTCCCTTTTTCTAAAGGGAGGTGACTGGGAAACCAATCTTGGAGAATCCCTTTATGAACATTCTATAGTATTCTACAAGGCCCATTAAAGATATGATATCATATACATCATTTTGGGTAGGCCAATCCATAATGGATTTGATCTTTCCAGGGTCAACTTCCACTCTTTCTTCATAGATAACATGGCCTTAGTAATGGACTTGTTTTTGGAAAAAGTCACACTTACTAAACTTAGCATAGAGCTGATGTTGTCTCAGCACTTGAAGCACCAGCTTGAGATGTTCTTCACGCTATTCCCTATTCTTAGAATAGATTAGGATATCATCAATGAAAACCAACACAAATCTATCTAGGAACTTACTATGTACATTATTCATTAAGCACGTAAAAGTGGTTGGTGCATTGGTAAGCCCAAATGGCACCACCACAAATTCGTAGTGCCCATATCTTGTCCTAAAGGTTGTTTTGTGGATATATTCATCCTTAATTCAGACTTGATGGTATCCAGACCTCAAGTCAATCTTGGAGAAAATTGTAGCACCACTTAATTGGTCAAACAAATAATTGATCCTTGGCAAGGAATACTTATTCTTAATAGACATCTTATTGAGTTATCTATTGTCTATGCACAACCTGAATGTGCCATCCTTATTTTTCATAAACAAGGCCGGTGCTCTTCATGGAGATATACTAGGACGATTGTATTATTTGTCCAACATATCCTTTAGCTGTAGTTTGAGCTCAACTATCTCTAGTGTACTCATTCTATAGGGTGGTCTAGACACTGGCACCACTCCTGGTACAAGTTATATTGAAAAGTCAATGTCTCGTCTTGGAGGTAGATCTAGTACCTCTTCTGGAAACACATTATTATACTCTCTTAATAGGGGATGGTCCTCTAGGCTTGGTTTATTGACCTCAACAGAGTTCAATACTTGTATTGCATACAAAGTAAACCCTTTTCTGCAATACTTCTTCACTTGAAGGGATGATATTTGTTTCACTGAGACAGACTTTTGAATCCCTTGTAGGGTTATTTTCCTCCCTTCTTCATAGTCGCACTCTAAATTTTTATTGTAATAGTCCAACTTGGTTTTATGGGTATCCAACCAGTCCATGCCAATTAGAAGGTCATAATATCCTAAAGGTAGCATGTTTAGGTTTGGTTGGGTGGGTAATCCATTCATAATAAATTGACATGCTGGTATGACCTCTATTACCTTCCTTTTGGTTCCAGTGGATAGTTGTACTAGCCAAGATTAACATGTTTTACTTGCTGTAATTTATATTTCTCAACAATTTGAGGGGTGAAATAACTCAGATTAGAACTAGGGTCAATTAAAATGGAAACTAGTTGGTTGGAAATCATACCTTCCATCTCCACCACTGAATCTTGGTGGTTAGCTTGTCTATTATCCAAGGATGCATAGATTTGTGGCATGCTCCTAGCCACATCATTGGCTGTGGTAGTCTCTTGGACATTGTAGGCCCTCCTATTTTTATGTTTCTTATGTGGACAATCCCTCAGTAGATGTTCTTCTCCACAACCCCAACATTTCAAAGGTTCTCTCTTTGTGTTATCAGTCTTACTTGGGGCTGCTCCAAAGGGTTTATTACCACTCTGAGATGGGAAATTATGTCCATATACACTTCTAGTAGGAAGCCTCATCTTAGAAATTATCCTGTGGTTCTTAAATCTCAAAGATTTAAACCCCTTCTTTCTGAATCCCATATCACTTTTCTTCTTCTAGTCCTCATGAGGTTATGTCTTATTCGTGAATTGCTCATAGCAATACCTTGCCTTCCAGATAGTATATTCTGAGGTATTTGGCTCATCAATTTCAATTTTGTCCTGTAAGGACTGAGTTAGTACACTAATGAATCATTGCATATTTACCTTTTCATTCTTTATGTATGGAACATATCTTATCCTCTCAAGGAATTTAATGATATACTCATGTATTGTAAGCTGTCCCAGCTTGAGTTCATAGAACTCCTTGGTATTCCCATCAAATAAGTTCTCTGATAGATAATTATTATTGAAGTATTTCTCAAATTATTTCCATGACAGGTCCTTATCATGGACTCCTTTCACATTCCTAAGGTCCTCCCACCAAATGGAGGCCTTTCCATTCAGGTTGAAAATGGCTATTCGAGCCTTTAAGTTTTCAGAGTAGTCATGGACTCTGAAGTAATTCTTCAAGCCTATTAGCCAGACGTTTTCTTCTTCCCCCTTCTTAATTTCTCCATCAAAAGTGGGTGGTTTGGATTTCTTAAACTCTTCAGGGTCATGGCTCTTTGAATGTTTCCTCTTCCTTCTTTTCCTCTAGGAATGTGAACTAGTTTTGCTACTAGAAGATCCCTTGGAGTTGTCAGTTTCCTCACCATATGATTCTTCCATCGAGTGTCTCTTGGATCCATGTCGGGCTTTCTTAGTATGATGTATGTTCACATGAATGACCATTGGTCTATGTTTCAACTGCCTTTGTATATCTGATAAAATTTGCAGTAGGACTGTGTTAATTTCAATTATTTTTCCTTCTCTTTTATCAACCTTTCATTTTCAGCCTTACAACTCTGTAATTCTTCCATGAGGGCTCTCATGGTTTCAGCCAAATATAGAGGGGTTTCCACTACCCTCCTCTCATTAGATTCTTCCTCTCTATTGTGGGATATTTCCCCCAACTCATGGTGTGTCACCATCCTTTACACTATAGTTTTCCTGCTATCCATTGACTACTTGAGTGTTGATAATACATTTTCTATTAGTTAATTATCTACTAGTTTATGAACAACACACAGTTCATATTTTCAAAACATATAACCATAGTAGAAATTTTTATTCCTTTTTTCAGTTGTGGTTTAGATAATTTTCTTATGAATGGGGTACGATAGGGTGTTCCTCCTTTAAACTTTTTCTAATAAGATTTTTTTTTTGTGACTCATTCATGAGCCCAAGCAAGCCAAGTATTGTTTCCTTCTCTGATACCAATTTGTAACACACCCAACCCCTAAGTAACCTTTTTAGGGATGGGGCATTAAAATTCCACTTTCCTTAATCATCTTGAATTCTTTCCCTGGGATCTCCGTCCTCTTCTGCTCATCAAGAGATATCTAACAAATCCTACCCTATTCAAATCTGAGCTCTTGATTGGGAGATACACCCTTCCAAAACTCTTCAGGTGTTATCAGTCAAGGGACACGTGATGTGCATGTAGGTTCGTCTCATTCATACCATCCCAAGTTCCCATGAAGTCCTGGAGATTTCCCAATATTCCTGCATCTATGGTGGAAGTCCATCCACCATGAAATCCAACGACAAAACTTCATCCTCGTTTAAAACATAAGCTTAATGGAAATTCAGTGTTCGGCACCGAATGCCCCTTTTCTTTCTACGTGCATATCCTCTAGAGTATCAAAATCATGAAATCCTAAAGGACCCTAAAATCTTTCCATGTGGATCTGATCTTTGGCCCTTTCACCTTATCTAAGATACTACAACCCAAACCTCTAGAGTTCCAAAGTCTCAGAATCTCGAAGGGTCCACCCTTACACATGATGGAATATTAAATGCAGAGGCAAGGACAGGTGGGTCTCTAGTG
Source organism: Picea mariana (assembly GCA_032191745.1). Taxonomy (NCBI): domain Eukaryota; kingdom Viridiplantae; phylum Streptophyta; class Pinopsida; order Pinales; family Pinaceae; genus Picea; species Picea mariana. The sequence goes on along the minus strand of JASDQU011505905.1, from coordinate 33,817 downwards.
ATCCACCCACTAATAGGCCAAGAGAATATGTGATAGGAGGGTGACACATGGCAAGGAAGAGATGAAATGTGGCCCCATTAGTGGGTGACACATGTCGTGTTCTAATGGGCACATAGGGTTTGTGAAAAGAACAAAATCAATATGAAACATGGCATGTCAAACGTGCATCCATGTCACCCCAGGTGATGTCAGCATGACATGTCACTCTGGACTGACAGTCTTCTAGCACCCCTTATTTCTCATGCTCGAGATGTGTCCACATAGATCCATAGATCTACAGCCTTTGTTGCTTCGCAAATTCAACATTTGGGGGTTTTGCTATGTAATATCCTCTTTACTCTCAGAGTGGTCAGTGTTAGGATGAACACATGATAGATCCAATGTCCAGCAAAGGTCCCGAAGCATCCTCGGATCCATGACTCTCGTCACTTCACGAGTTCGACGTTTGGGGGTTCTACCCGCTCCAAACTCCTTTTCTCCCAAAGTAGGACTTCGCCAAAGTACCATACACAAGTTTGTCCATTGGTTTATTAGACGACTAAGAGGGGTTATCAATGGAATCCATAGATCCACGACTCACACTAATTCAGAACTACAACATTTCAGGGTTTTGGTGTTGTGACACTATTGTTCTCCCGAAGTGGTCAACACTGGATTGACCATGACGTATATCCAATGGTAAGGGAGGCTCCCGAGTACCCTTAGATCTATGGCTCATGTTGTTTCATGACCGGTAAGTGAGTTATGTTTTAACGGTGGGACAGATCCAATGGTCACGACAAGGAACCACTAGATGTCGGTAAACCTTGTTGGAAAAAGAACTAAAATGTTTCCTTCGGTTGGTTTTGGAGGTTGTGAAGTCATAGCATCCCAGAGCTCTGAAATCCCAGAGTTTCAAAGCCATAAAAGCTTATTTATTTTTGGACCTAGCAAAGGGTTCCAAGGTCTTGGTCATATGGATCCTTTGACAGGTGTCGGGGCTACATGTCCAATTCTTTTTCGTGATTTTGCTAAGGACATGGGCATGATCCCGTGCTCTCTTGGATGACTAGTTTGAAGGAAGTGCCTCCCATTCATGGATATTAAATACTAAAATAGAGAAAGGTACCTTTTGAGAGATCAACGAGACTAAAACATTCCAGTGAAGTCTGCCCCGATTCTTATCTTGCGAGACCAATCCTTGGGAGAAATTCCCTTAAGGAATTTTGAATCAATACAGGGATTGAAAAACGTATTCTTAGATTTATTTACAGATCTACTTCTCATATCTCTCCAGCTGCTAAGCTGAAGAAAAGAGAAACCATTCAAAATCATTATCTCACATAAAATAATAAGAATTTATACTTTAATCATACAATACACATTTTATTCATAGACACATACATTCAACCATCATTTCAATTCTAGTATACAAAGCATAAAAGTACTTATCAGAAAACCAAAATTTGTGAAGCAACTACTAAGAGGGGTGTTTGTTTCCACCCAACCATATGCACAACCACTCCTAAATGGATTTACCTCTAGCCACCCCCTAGGTAGATCATGATGCTCTGAGAGAGAATCTCCTTTCTTGTTCAATGACAATCAGGGATGGAGGTTACTCTCCTCCTCCCACAGGGACTTGGAAAAATGATTTTCTCTCTACCAAGCAAGGGGGTCTGCAACAAGTACTTCCACAGTCACTCATCTTCTCTGCAACCCATTTTATTATATTATAATGAAAAAGTTGCCAGCATCTTCTTGCACCCAGAATGAGCTTGTTTCTCAGTTCTCTTTAGAACCAGAGAACTACACACGCGCTTTTCTCTTCGGAAAAATGGTCTCGACTCATCTCTTTGTCGATCTTCTTATTGGGTTCATGTTTTGATTGTTTTATTGCAATGATCAAATCCTTTTTTCATGTGATATTACATATGCTATGATCTCATTTAGCCATTTTAAAAGTATTATCAATATTTATACATCAATTTTCTATGGAATCACACAAGGTATGTGTAATCATCATTTTGCAATGGTTTTATGAATAATTCATATTCAGTTGAATGGTTACACTGATCTAACATTTCTTGTTTTCTTACAATAGGTCAAAAATGTGATCCGACCTTCCATATAGACTTTCATTTGGAACTTCATCTAGAACTGTTCCAGGAAGCGAACTTGGATATTAATTTATGGGAAGAGGAAGTTAAATCATAAAAATCAGGCACATGGGTTTTGTGCCCAATATGCCCAATTAGGTCCCACAAGGGCCATTTCCTAAAATTGTAAACAGATTGAGAGAAGTCCGTGGTTCTCAATTCGTCCCTCCAATACTCCAATACTCCATCCGACACCCCATCCGACACTCCATTCGACACTTGGAGCACAAAGAATTTGGCGATCTGCATATCTTGGGGCACTGTTATGAAATTTGAGCACATGGGTTTTTCTCCCTTGGGATCCCTCTTTCTCGGTGTCCTACCCGAATTTGCTTCCAGCCATTGAATATGTCCCAGATCCATGGCCTATTTACTCACTCTATTTCAAGCATTTAATGAAGATTCCTCAACTAAATTTGATTTTTAATGATGTAAATGATTTTGTTATGCACATACTATTCTAAGAGGATCAGGGGTCGACCTCTCAACTTTGTAAACACTCTATAAATTATCTTCTACAAGTTAAGACAAAGTATTATGTGAATAGAGGATTAGTGTAAATAGAGCTTTAATTTAGGATCGTTTGCAAGCTTCAATGGATTAATAGTTGCAAGTTTTATTAGTTGTAAACAAGATAAATTTAATTATCAGTTCAGTTATGTTTTGATAAATCTATTTGGTTAATGTATCTTGCTTTAGTACGATAGGATAGGAATAGATTTTGGAGTTATGTTTTTTTACAACATTCTAGTTTTGAAATCTAAGTTTTAATGATAGAATTAGTTTAGTTTAGATTATAAAATCTCAGTTGTGGATTTGAATTGCAATTTTAATTAGAAGAGTGGTTTTGAATTAAGATTTTTAATCGCGAGTTCATGAGTTTGTAAATTTACTTGAATTAGTTTTGAGTTTGTAGATTTCTATACGGAGTATTTTAAATGTTATTTTAGTTATGAATTAGAATTAGAATTTATAATTAGTGTTAGTTATGGGTTTGTGGATTTGCTTGAATTAATGTTTATTCTTTGTAGAATATAAATGCTTATGAGTTCTTTTAAATAATAGAGTTCACTTGTCAAAATAGTCTTGATAGGTTAGTTGTTTACTTGCTTATTTTCTCAAAGATAAATAGCTTACTTCTTGTTGCTTACTAAAAAACATTGAATAGATTAACTAGCCTTAAAATAGATTGTTATTTTCTTATTTAGAAATAGTCCATCAATTCCTTGTTTGAAGTTGCTTAGGGTAAATAGTTCATAATTCTAGAATTGCTTAAATCTCTTCATTATTTGAGTTTATTGGCATTAGATTATGAGAGGCTAAGCTAGATTAGAGCTCTAGACCTGCATATACAGTGGTAGAACCTTGAATCCTATGAGCCCCAGGTTGACAATTTAATGTTAAAATAGATAGCATATATTTTACTTGACACTTCCTCTACCCACAAATCCCCTTCTTTTCTTTCCTTCCCCAGCAATATTGTGTGGGTCCAAATCCCCATATCGTGGTTAGTTCAGAAACTATTTGAGATGGGTACTCTTCCCATCTTCTCATTAATTCTTTAGGAGGACTTCCCAACTACCAGCCTGATTGGTAACCACTTTCCGGGTCAGAGGATTGTTATGGGTCTAAGTAATTTAAATCTAGTAAGGTACTGGTTTGGTGGGGGTCATCTGAACCATTGATGGTTCCCCTCACCATCTCTCTCATAACATCATGGTCTACCTTGGATAACCCCCTCCTCAACAATTATGCAACACTATACATTTTATTTAATAACAAAAAATACATACATTAACTTTTATAACAAAAAGGTTCATCAAATCCAACATCCACACACATTTWGTTTGCCCATAGTCTTTTGGAAAGTTATAGTTATATTTACAAGCTGGGGGAAACAAGGGTATTACACTACCTCTRTCRTAGTTCAATCTTCCTACACATGCTTCTTGTCTTTTTTGTGACATGTCTTGGTTCAACTTCTTACTATTCTAATTGGTTGAACATTACCTTTCTTCTTCTTGTCAACCTTATGTCTCTCACTCTATATTTTTGTTTATTTTTATTCCTTTATCCTCTTCTTTATCTTAACTAATGTCTACACAATCTCTTATCTTTGCACAAGGTTGTGTCCTTTTTCTGTGTGCTCTTCAGACTACTTCCTTCTCTTCCATGACATTTTCCTACTTTTTCTTTTTACCTACTAATCTTAAACTTTCTACTTATTCCCTGAACCATTTTCTTGATTTTTCTTGTTTTTCTTTCTTTTTATTTTTTTTCTTCCTTTTCTTCCTATAGTACACTATGATACAAGTTCTATGGTATATTCCTGCACAATTATCCTAGTGAGCAGAAGGACGACCATCCTTGTATAGTTTCAATCGACTACCATTCACTAGCCGTTCCACGACTTCTCCATGCAACTATTCTAGCTTCACAACACATTCTTTAGTCACATATTGGATCACATATGGACCTAACCAATGCATCCTGAACTTTCCAGGGTGTTGTGAGAACTTACTATCATAGATCAATATTATATCTCTTATCTAGAACTTCTTCTATTTAATGTGTCTTCATGTCATGCTTTTTTACATGCATTTTGTACTTGTTGATCGAACCCTACAACAAATCAGTCTTCCTCTATTATTAGTAACTGAGATAGTATTTATTCTATTGTGTCGGAATCCGTAAGGTTCGTCATCACAAAAATGTGTAGAATTGGTACATGAAATTCCATGGGCATGACTGCTTCCTGACCATATATTAATCTAAAGGTGTCTGACATGTCAACTTCTTGCATGTAATTCCATAATCCCATAGAACTGTAGGGATTCTTAAGTTCGACTCATCCCGTCTTGCATTACATACCTTTGTCAGTGCATTCTCTAGTATCTTATTGAAGGCCTCCACAGTTCCATTTTCTTGAGGGTGATATAGAGTGCTCTTTTGATGCTTAATCTGCAACTCTTCTATTAATGTTGCAATTGTCTTGTTCAAGAAGTGAGTCCCCTTATCACTCATAAGTACTTTAGGAAACCCAAAACATGTAACTATGTTCTAAAATAAGAACCATGCAAATGTCTCCACACTAAAATCTATAACGGGTTCCACCTCTACCCATCTTTTCAAGTAGTCTGTCATGGTAATTATATACCCAAATCCTATTCTCGTTGCTGGTGGATTAATTGGTCTAACAGATCCAAAATACACTACCCATTTGTCAAATTCCTCCAAGGTGACTTGTGGATTCAAAGGCATCTCATCCCTTCGTGATGAGCTTCCCACTCTCTGAAAAATGTCACAACTTTGAAAATATTACTTAGCCTCCTTATGAAGGGTGGGACACGATAGCCCTGCGTGCAAGATATTCTAAGTTATTTCCTTTATTGCGTAATGACCTCCTGCAATTCCATTGTGCACCTCTGCTAGTATCATTGATATTTCATGTTCTAATACACATCATTGTAGTATATCATCTATGCCTAACTCATATAGATTTCCTGCGATCAAATGACAATTCACGAATTTAACCACTAGATTCTCCTTCTATGTTACTTCCATATCAGATGGGTGATTATTGTAGTAAAAAAATGGACAATTTTTGCAAAGTGGTCGTCTACCATTTGAAATGAGAATAAATGTGCATATGGTAAAATATCGTCTATGTTCCCTGCTTATTCTCCTGTCAATATTCACAATAGATGGTCTGGTCCCACATTTAGTTTCTGTGGCTTCACAATAACTTTGAATTCATACTCCTGGAACAATAATAACCATCAGTAGATTCTCCCCCCAAACACTAGCTTGTTCACTAGGTATCTGAGTGCATAGTGGTCTATATACATCATGAAATGGGACCCCAACAAGTAGTGTCTAAACTTATGCAAGGTATAAACCATTTCCAATCCTTCCCTTTCTGTTGTCATGTAACTCTTCTCAATAGTCGTCAACTTCCTTCTAGAAAAGGAAATTGCATGGTATAAATCTCCCCCTTGTGGTTGGGATAACATTGCACCGAGTGCTATTGATGATGCATCCACATGAACGTGAAACTATTTCTTCCAATTCAGAAACACAAAAATGGGTGTAGTTACCAAATTCTACTTAAATACGTCCAGAACCTCCTGATAGTCTTCATTCCATTCAAAATTAGATTCTTTCTTTAATAAATTTTCCATCAGAGATTTAATCTGCGCATATCCTTTAATAAATTTCTTGTAATATCCCACAAGACCCAAAGTTGTTCTCAATTATATTACTGATGTAGGTGGTGGAAAATTAATAATTATGGCTATATTGGTAGGATCAACCAACAAAACCTGCTTGCATGCCACATAACCTAAGAATGTCGGAAACGATGTGCATAAAATACACTTCTTCAAATTTAATGATATCTAATATTGCCTACATCTATCAAGCATAAAACACAGAGTTTCTATGTGCTCTTTCAATAATCTAAACACATTCCAATCATCTAAGTATACTTCAAGAAACGTATGAATAAATTCCTTAAAGGATTCAAAAACTAATCTATAAAACACAAAAAGAGAATTGTTTAACCCAAATAACATCAATGTGCACTAGTAGCTTCCCCATTTTGTCACAAATGGCATCTTATGTTTGTCTTTTGGTGCAATATTAATATGATGGTATCTTGAAAATCCATCAGTGAATATCTAGGCCTCCTTCCCTCCAACGTTATATAACACTTCTTCTATAAAGGGGGTTGAAAAAGGGTCATGTAAACATGCATCATTCAATTTCCTTAGGTCTACATAAATTCTAATACCCCCTGTTTTCTTATCTTGAACTATCATTGGGCTTATCCATTCAGAATCTGCGACGGGCTCAATGATAGCATCTTTTATAATGCTGTCAAGATCTTCTTTCACTTTTTCTTTGTACTTTGGATTTAATTTGTAAGATCTCCGTCTTACTGGCTTAGTGTCTAGTTTTAATAGGATCTTCATCTTTCCTAATTTCCCAACTATCCCCTTCATCTTTGAAAAGGTTGTTGAAAAGAGATCTTGATACTTACACAGTAGGTATATAATCTTTTCAAGAGTCTCATTGTTCCAATAGTCACCAATATTCATGAACTTAGGTTTCTCTTCCATTCCAATATTGACTTTGCACACTCTTAATGGCTTCACATATGCATAAGATTCAAGTTCTGGACCTTCTACTACGTGCTCCCGTTTAGTTTTTGGTACTTGCAATTTTTTCGAATCTTATTCCTCTTGATCTTATTTAGTAACATTGTAACATCCCAATATTTCATGGACTATCATAGATTCTCTGTGCACTCTACACACAGGTACTATTTCTATCTAATATTCCTCCAAAATTTTTTGACTTCTAATTATTTTTAGAGCTTCATATACTAAGGTTGGCTCATCTTTAAAACTAAATGTTACCTTGAAATTCTAGGTGAGATCTTCTCAATCTTCTATCCCTACGGGAACTTCTATTTCTAGAAGCTAGTTCTTGGGAATCATCTCAAGTGTATGTATGAATCTTTTCCTCCATTCCTTCTTTGTCACACGTCTCCAAGTTGTCATACACTGTGCAATATGATCTGTCAGAATTATCATCCTTATATACTTGTGTTTATTTTCTTCTATTCCAAATCTAATCTACATCATCCTTTTACAGTGCTTCCAATCCCCTATTCCTGCTTTGTGTGTATCCCACCATGTTCCTAGGGTTTCTCTCAGTGCAACATCTAATGAAAACAATATTTGTTGTTCGGGTATCTGCAACTCAAATTATTTTACAAAGGAAATTATATCATTTAATACATCAAACCTCAGTGTATCACATACCTCTGTTCCGATCCATCGTAAAGAGAAAGTAAGGAGAGCACATATTATGGTCGATACTTCATGCAACTTGTGCTACCAATGTTCAAGTCCTTCCTCTGAATCTGATGCACAAGAGCTAATGCTTCTCCAACTAAGGGCACCATTTGTAGTAGGATTTATGTAATCATCCATGCACATGGTCATATTATACAGGTTATCGATTTATTTTCTCATGGGTTCCACATACCTTCTTGATTTTGTGGGGTCTAATGGTGTAGTGAGCTTTATGCCTCCTTCAAAAATCATTTCTCTCTTCTTCAAGTTAATAATTTCTTGGTTGTTAAAGGCTCATTCCATTACGGTAAATTTTTGATACAGTTGATTGTTATCCATGGTCTTAATGACCTCAAATTCGTATAAATTGTACACTCCATATGTGTTAACAATTACTTCTACCAGTCTCCCAATGAGTATTATCTAATGTTGGTTTTCCAAGCTCAACTGACCATTTTTCCAAACTAACTTTGGTTTCCCCATCATTTCCCACATTTTCCTTGGAAGAACATTTACATATCATTCTAAGTCAAATATGATGTTATCCATGGCATACTCTCTTATATGTGCACTCAATTTGAATTCTCTATTTGTCCTCCTCTTTCACAATACTTAGTTCACTACTCTCTGTGTCATAGGAAATTATTTGTCTTGGGTGCACTGATCAATCATCCTACACAGTGCATTCAACATTGTTTTGTTTTTCATCAACTCTAAACAAATCTTTATAAAATAATTCAAAGTGTTTATCATCTCGAATGACCTTTCTAGAATGGTGCGATCATAAATCGACAAAATATCATATACTAGTGGTGTCTTTCACTTCACGTTGATGTTATCTAGTATAGTCCTAGTATTTCCTTCCTGTCTTGTTGACATGTCTCTTTCTCTTTCCATGCATTAAATGTTGGGTTAGCCTCAACTACTTTCCTTATCCATTTCTCGATGCCCTTTTCATTTTCCATCGCATCCACTCCAATTCTCGTTCTGCCACACATAACAATTTCTATTATGGGATGATCGTCATGCTCCTCAGTTGCTATCATCTGTATGTTCAGGTTTTGGTTCTTATTCAAATTTTGTTTCCCTCTTTCCTTCCATTTCACTATCAGTTGAAGACAATACTTTGTAGCGTGTTTCTTTATAGTACATGCATGTCACACAAGGATTTGGGTAGTCTCTTGCCAAATGTCTTGGTTGATTGCAATTATAAAAAATGATTAGTCCTTTTCCCCCTCTACCAAATTCTCCTTGTCCTCGACCTATGTCAAATCCTCCTCATCCACCTTGATTAAATCCTCTCGAAGTATTATACTATGGAACATGTTCTTCTGTTGCGATATTTTCTTCTTGGATTTTGTACACATATGAAGTGCGCTCTCTCATTACATCGAATGCACGACAATATTTCTCATCGTTCCCTATAGACTTGCAAAATTTACAAAAAAAAATTCTTGGCGTACTCTGGTACTTCTACAATAATTGAAAAAAACTCAGATGACGTCCCCATGTATTTCATATTTCATAATACCCTACTCCTGCCAATGGGTTCGGTGCTCCTGTAGCCATATACTACGTAAATGTTGCGTATTCGCCCTTACGATGACATTCTTTCTTACATGTAATACACCAAAATTGCTCATTCTTTTCCTTTTCCTTCATTATTTTTTATAATTGAATCCTTATCATATCCAACTAGGACTAAACCTATGCCATTCCTATGCCATATCCTATAGGATATTCTTCTAACTTCATTACAATTTCTAATTCTTCTAGCCGCGACATGAACTTCCATTGTGTCAACGAATAATGAATGTGAAACAATAGACCTGCAATAAACCATTCTCTATGTTGTTCATCAAGAATCTAAAATATTAATGTAACCATCAAATATTTAAATCTTTGATCGTAATCCAAAACTGTCTCATTCTATATTTTCTTAATTTCGTTCAGCTCTGTGATATACTACAACTTAGATTTCAACTTCTCAAATTCCTTTAACAAACCTTGTCCAATCTTTTCCAATGTCCTTCAGTGTCCTATAAATGTAGTAGTATGGTATTTCATATACCATAATAATGAGGGACCTCTAAATGTCATTGCTAAATGCGCAATATTTGTTTCCTCATCTTGTAAATTCTTCACAGTCCATATCGTATCACATACAAACAAATGTTTCTCTTGGTCTTCCAATCTTGCTCCCGGGAATTAAAGAATTCTTAGTGTATTATCTATTCCCGCCATTGTATTATGTGTAGTACTTACCTTCGGTGATGATGATTGACTCTGGTTTGATGCACTACTTCCACTATTCTGACTATTGTTCGAACTTCTGCCACTAACTACAATTGATCTTGACAAACTTCTGGTTTCTTCTTCAGATCTTGGTGACACACATGGGATCATGGGTTCAACACAGATTTTGATCTGATATGGACTTCCTTCTTATGTTGGATTGTATTTAGGATCCCTTTATTTCTCTTTCCTCTCTCTATACAATGTGATATGAAGTACTACATTGGGGTCTTTTTTCTCAATCTCTCTATGTTTATCTTCTCTCTCATCCATGGTCTCCTTCTTACTATACCTAAACCTTTTCCCACAGTGTATTACTCCAATCTCTCTATCCAATTCACTATCTTACTCTCTCGTCATCCTCAGTCCATCCATTTCTTGTTCATCCTTTTCATTTCCTTCCACTCTCAGACCATCCTTTGGTCATCCCCCAATCCTTGTATGTGTGAAAAGGAGCCTAACAGTCAGGTTCCATCTTCATAACATTCTTGTTGCAAAAAAAAATATTTATCTAGGTAGACAATGCATTCATATATCTTCCATGCAAACCCTTGAAAAATTCCCTTTCTGCAACACTATGTGAATGGGTACAATCTATTGAAAAATATGTAATGTAACCCCCCAGTATATTATTCAACCAAAAATCAACTGCATGCAAAACTTTATTACTTACTATATTCAACTATCTGATCAATTTAGGGGTCTAGTTTCTTGGAGCCTCAACTCGGTATCTCCTAACATTCTCCATTATCCTTTCTAACCATTCAGTAAAAATTATCATAAATTCACCAAATAAGATTTCATGAAGATATGTGAACACATACCTTTGCAACCATTTTTCGTCACTGAGTCATGGGTTCCTATTCTATTCTCTATAAAATTCTCGTTGCTTCCTCTCTAGACATTCTATGATCTCTTCCTTATTTGGCCTCCAAAACATTCCCCTCAGTTACATTTTCGAGTCCCAACAACAAAACCATTTGTTGGTGCATAGTGGGAAGACCCAGGGTTAATCATCAATACACCAACAAAAATGCTTATAATTCATCTCTTTCAGAATCACCTGCAAGCAAGTGAAGTCTCACTCGAAAAATTTAGAGGGTTTACAGGAACCAAGGTTCTAGAGTGATGAGGGGAAGTGAGGCATTCAACATGTTTTTATTGTGTGTGTCTTTTTCATCACTTAACGATTACTTATCATTCAATATTCCCTGTGTGCAAAATTACTTTACTTAACATTTATCCATTTACCAATTACTTCAGTGCACGACATTAAAACAACATGTATGAATAACACATTCAGAATACTAATATGTCATCATCATTGCACAATATCAATAACATATTCATAAAACATTCAACAGATCTATGCTATCCATAACACACACATAACATCACATCAAGACACAAGTTTAAATGTGGTTCACCCCAATATGGGCTATGTCCACAACAACTAGCTTCTTATATTAGTCATTTATAGTCCTCTTACAACTGCACATTATGCTTACAAAAATATGCAACAATAACAATTACCCAAACCTACCTATCTTTTTTGTTGTAGTGTGAGTCTCACTCCTCAATCATACCTCACAATGCTTCCTCACGACTTCTCCAAAGCATGACTCATCTTACCCCAAATAACACTAAGAACGTTTCATACATTGAACCCCCTATCTACGCCAACCCTTTACATATTTATACATGAAAATAGGGCTAATCCCATTAAAAAATGTCCCAAAACCCCAAAAGTCTATAACCATTTTCCTTTTTATATGGGTTTCTCTATCGCGTCTCCTCCTATCATGCACTTTGACTCCTTAAAGTCTATTTCGAACGTGTTCTCTGGTCCATCTTCTAACTACCTTTTATTCTTTGACTTATTATAGTGCAAATCCCAAATCTCAAACCTACTTATCCAAAATTCTTATCCAACAATATGATTATGGATCATGCAAATATATGAGTTGATGTCAAGAATGGTAGAAACCATATGGTCATTGATCATTGAAGTATACTATTAACAGATGTGAAGGAATCTACCAATTATGAAAATGGACCCCAAGGTACCTAGTACAATATAGCTAGTGTGAATAGAGGATCTGGTGTCGAACACTCATAGAATCAATGGATCAGGAGTGAATTATGTAAATCCATTGTTGATCATAGGGAATCCTGGCACTGAGGACTGTAAGTGACAAGATACTAGCTAATTTCTATATCTCTCTCCTAGATAATGCGTTGACGTCTTTAAGAAGAGATCCATTAAGGAGGACCTTAATGTATCCCCCATCAATCGACATGAAACATAAACTGAAAGATGATGTGAGGAGACAAAATCACTAAGTACAACTGACACAAGGATGGCCAACACATATGGTCAACAAGAATGCATATGTTTGACTCATGTGTAACTTCCCTTGAGC